>JAXQQM020065317.1:0-61599 GCA_034641835.2 Pinus albicaulis | reverse complement strand
CTAGAGGTCCATAAACTCCCCAATTTAGCTGATTCGATGAGGATCAATACTAATTCTCTTAAGAATCTCAAAAAAAAAAAAAATTTTGAATGAACTTCAAAATTGATCTGGTAGAGGTGTGAAAGGTTCATGAAGACCTGTAAAAACAGAGTTAAAGATCAACAAAAACTAAAATAACAAAAGTGAAATAATGAAAGTAGACATATAAAACTTACCATTGGATAATTTCATTTAATCTTACCTTAAATGTATTATTTTCTCCAAAAAAATATAACTTCTTCATTTAATTAGAATTTGAAGCATGAAGAAGTTGAAAAGACTAAAATATTTTTAACCCAAAATCATTATTTATTATATGTAAAGTAAAACCAACAGCAAATTAGAAGAAAGAAATGTTTCATGTTCAAGGAATCAGAAATAAATCAAATCCATCATAAATGAAAATGAAGATATGCTTCTTATGAATTGCAGCGATGAATCTTCTCAAAGCTACTTCCATTCTGAATTTATATCAGCCCCAAAATATTGAAGTTGATTCAAAATCTCAAATAATGTAGCAATTATTTATATGAAGAGAATTTGAATCTTTATATGATAAGTATGGAGCGAAATTCAAAATAAAAGAGAATTAAAATATCAATTAATCATTGGACCATTACATTTACCTGTTCCAAACTCCTTATTAGTGAAGCAGATTGCTGAGAAGATTAAAAGAATTCCATGTGCATACACCAAGAAGAATGTATATCCCTTTAGTCAGAAATTCATCTCTATGAATGAATACTTGGATTTGGAAAAATTAGATTGAAACACATCCAAGATTTCACCCACAAAGATAACCAAATAAAACTTCATGTGAACCTAGTGAAACATCAGAATGAATTAATCAGGGAACTGCGAAGATTCTTCACTCGATATTCTGAAGTTCTATGTTTTCGAGATAATCAAAGCAAAAGGTAAGAGCTCAAATTTTCCAAAAGTCTCAATGGAAAAAACTTCGATGAATAAAATATTTCTTCATAATGTTTCCGACAAAAAAAAAAATTAGAAGTTGAATAAAATTTCACCTATGATACAAGAAGTCTCAGTATTTAGAATATTAAGGGTCACAAGATCTTGGAACACAAGATTTTGTGTAACTTTTACAAATAAAACTTACGATATTGATCATGCCTGATAACAAATGCTTATTAAATGTATAATGTAGGAATATTACCTTTCTAATGCATCAAAAATTCACGTATCAGAGGTAAAAGTTTCGTAAGAGTTTATAAAATAGCTTTCATGACTTTCATTCTAATAATTTGAAGTTTTGTAAAAATGATTGGAAGAGCATTTACCTATAAAATTCGTTTCGAGGAGAGGAATTCGAGATTTAATAAATATGAGAATAAATCAAGTGTCAAATATCTCAAAAACATTTTCTGAAGCCAAAATCAATTTTACAAAACTCTAAGAACACAAAATTCCAGTGAAGATAATGAAATAAGGGTCATTTCCTTTGCTAAATGTGATGGAAAAGATAGTGGAAAGAAAGGAAATGTGAAGCTTGGAGAAGTAAATCTTAGAATTCATTTTAAATTCTTACGATATATTACAAACCCATGAGTTTGATAAGCAAACAAATTTGAAATTCTGAGGAACATATCGAAAAATGAAAAGTAGAGCATCAGGATTCCAAAATTCATCAATTAGAGGCTCTGAGTCCCTTTGGAAGAAATTAATATAGCTAAAGGGAAAACAATTTGGCAAGTGTGATGAAATGGTTCAACTTATATTGGAAAATTGTAAGGTTTGGAACAGGCATAGATAAAATCATGTACAAGATCATTCATTGCGAGCATTTTTATGTGAAATTTCCTTGGTTTGTAGCAATTTAGAGCAATAGTGAGCATAATCATTTCATTCTAGCTAGACCAATGAGAGGCAGAATATGAACAGGGCCTCACATGGTCTTTTGTATAGGTCAACGCCTTGCCGAATATTTCACATCGCAAGTTTCTTTGCCATGCATAACTTAAAAGTTGCGAGATTAACCATTGTCAATATGTGATTGAATGTTTATAATATTTAAAAGACAATGGGAGACAGGCATATATTGGAGTTTATCACATCAAAGGATATTAAGACAAGGTATCATTTGAGTTTTGCGATGCGATATCAGTGTTGCGATAGCAAAGTTGTGATATGACCATATGTAATGGGAAATTGCGATGGAGCGATTGCTATATTGGAGAATAGATATATCGGAGATTGGAACTGTTACTAAAAGTAAATTTTGATATTATTCTTGTGATAGAAGGAATGTGATAGATGACGTGGCTCATTTGTGGGACCAGCTTTAGATTTTGTAAGAAATCAACGATCAAAAGATTTGAGTACAGGATGTAACATCGTTGATATGCGATTTGTGATGAAGAACAGACACGATAGTTTTATTATATGGTTTTAATTACATATCAAATCCAGTACATCAGAACCTTTAAACATATGCCCCTAACCAAAATTGTGATTTATGAATGGATGTGATATTTTTTAAAACTAGATTTAAATATCATATTAGGTCTGGGGTTGTATGGACATCACAATATTGGAGAAGTCATCTATCGAAAATCGGTGAATCGGGATGTCAGAGATATGTAGTTATCACAATTTTTTGATTGGTGCTTATATAAAATGTTCCAAAATTTGGAATATCGGCGATCAACTGATTGTAATGAGGTTTTTTTTTAAACTATGATATGCAAAGTGGCAATTGTGTCATCTTCATAAAGAAGTTCTTAACTCAATTTTTCCTTTTAAAAAATTCCCTTTTATCAATTATCTGAAATATTGGATTAGGGAATATTTTTATCGAATCTTTCAAACGATGAAAATTATGATATTAGAATGCTTTAATATGAATCTTTTGATATTGTTTTAAGGCCTATTGGAGTTTTAATGAAATGAAAGAAAAATTAAGTAATACTCAATTCTGATGAACAAAAAATAATACTTCCCTAAACATGTTGCAGATCTAAAAAATGGTTGGCAGCTTGCTTATCCCAGGTCTCCATAATCAAGTCGATGGAAACTTGTAAAAAAAATAGAAATAAGAAATAACCTTTAAAAAAAAATAAAACTAACAATAGATGACGATGAACCTATAAACACATACCTAGAAGAATTTTTATTGTAACTTTACCTCATGAATCTTCATGTAGTTATATTAATTGAATTAGATTAATGGTCATTTTGTGAAAATACACTTTCTTGTTGGCACTGCTTTTGAGAAGAAAGAACTAATTGATAAGAAATGAATGTCAATTGAAATTGGAAGGCTAATAGCTCTTGATGTTCATGATTATGATTTGAAACTTCATTTTCGATTCAAGAAATGCATTAACGGAGTGTTTAACACTGAGTTGCTCAATATGCCAGTACAAAGTATCTAAAAATTGAAAACTAAAAACTAAAAACAAATCTGAAATTAAACAAAATAAATGACAGAACAACAATAAAATTAAATCACAATTGATAGCAGTAGTGTTACAACACAAATGGGACTGATTTGAAATATTTTCATTTTCACAAGGATTGGGCAGAATAATGCAATTAGAATGATTTTTGATACCAACTTGTGAATTATAGAGAGAATTATGACTATGAATAGGAACAAGAGCTTGATCGTGATATAAATCATAAATTGGAATGGTTTCTTGAATGCTGAAATCATAAGTATGAATAATTGTTTGAAAATGAGAACTACTTGAAACAACTTTTGAGTTAGAGTGTTCTTCATTTTCACAAGTGATTTTAACTTGCTTCTGAGGATTCTCTTGAGAAGAAGACAAATCAACATCCTCAATTTCAAAGTAATTATCATAAATGAATTCGGGACTTTCTTTAAGATTGCCTTGAATCTCATACGATGTATCAAAACAAGAAGGAATATGAAGCACATGTTCATTAATGCTAGAAGAATGATTAATAATTAATTCTCTGTCTTGATAAAAACTAATTGGCACTTCATTTATATCAGCCTCTATGTTTTCTGAAATAGCTTTAAAGTGAAGAGAGGATAAATTTTTATCAGAAATAATATCAGGATAAAGGGAAAAATGTGAATACGAAACAATGCATTTGAAAATTTCTCTATTTGAGAACTATTGTGCATTTTCTTCACTGCAAATTTCAAATTTAAGATCATTTATTTGGATAATTTGGCTTTCTTGAAGAATGTTGCTTTGTTGTCCTGAAATTGATATTTTCTCATCATGAAAGAATTTAGAAATTTGTAAAGTAGATTGCGCGTTATTGGAAACTTTGATTACTGCTTGTATTTGTTGATTTATAATCTGATTTTCTGAATTATAATGATTTTCTAATTTCAAGAAAACGGTTTCTCCAAGATTATTGTCATTATCTTTTTGCAGTTGATTAGAGAAATTTTGCGATATTGATCCATTAACAGGATTATCATTAATATCGTAAGAGGTGTGTACTAAATTTAAGAATTTACCATACATGGTTGAGGCCACTTCATCGTGATTGGTATGCACCTCTTTGTTGGAATGTTTAATTATGTTAATAAAATTTGAAGAGGATTGATCAAAGCTTTTAATAATTACACATGGATTGTGAATGAGATGAAGAGATTAAATATATTCAAACCAATCTAATAATTCATCTTCTGAAGGTTTTTCTTTAATTTAAATCTCGGGAAATTTAAACGAAATTGAATGGAAAAATAAATAAAATATTCATGTTCGAATCTTCATAAATCTTCAAAATCGTCACACACATGTTCGTAGACATAGCCATCAAATTTACAAGAAACATTGTAATAAATTGATCCCAGTTGTTAATTGAGGCAACTGGCAGAGATTTACACCAGCTTCTGGCTTTTGCCTGGAATGTAAGAGTAAAAATCTTACATAATATGCCTTCATCAATTCCTTGAAAATAAAAATTTGAAAATATTTGAATAAAGTAAAAGGCATGATCAAAATCAGAAGAATTCCTTTGACTATTAATCTTTACCCGAGACAAGTGTCTTACTATTTCTGGTGGAGTATTGGCAGATGCACGCCCAGAAATACAACTCCAAATTGGAAGTTTGAGAGGAGCCATTGTTATTAAATAAAACTTGGAAATACAAAAACTCCAAAGGACAAAAAGTCTTCAGGCCCTCGTTCTAGCCCCAAAAATGTTGAGAGCTCAAAATTATTTTCCTATAACACTATAAGGGATACCACCCGGTCCGGACCTTAAAGCAATTCATTTTTCGTTTGAAACGATGTTTTCAATTGGTTTAACTAGGGCCATATACCTTTTCTCTATTTATACCAGCTTAAAGTATAAATTTTAGCTACCAATAGAGAAGAGACATCATATCAGCCCTCTTCTTGATCAGGAAAGAAGGTGATCCTTAAGTTGATCTGGGTCTCAGCCAAGCCACAACTAAAGTTTGTCTCTTTGGGAAGAGGACTTCTACGAATGTAGAATTAAATTTAAATGCAAATTTAATCTAAAATGCAAGAAAAAAGGAAAAATATCATAATCTTATCTCAATTAGGCAGATATAGATCTAACCCAACTGAAAGAAAGATATTTAAATTATTGAGATTTAAATATGTCTGGCTTATAATAAATATCAAGCTAACAAAGTAGTTGAATTAACTAACATTATGAATACCAAAACACATTATGTTCAGAGACATCTTAATTGAGATAATCAATCGACAACATTTAGGAAGTATTTCACAAAATGATATTGATTGTTAAATCAATAATTCGAATAATTAAACAATAATATAAGGAAGTAGTCCATAGAATATTATTGTTTATTAAATCAGTATTAAAAGGCAGATTTATGAGTAAATAGTTACTGAGAAATCATGATTCAACACATAAGAATAGAGATAAACAGCAAATAATTGCAACAAATCATTCACATAGACAATAGTGCACAAATATAGTGAAAATCACAAGTTCCTACTATTATAAATCGAAATTAGTATTAAAACAATAGTATTTTAAATACCAATTTATTGAAACTGTTTCTCTAGCTCTAATCTCAAACATCCCTTTACGATGCTTAAACTCTTGGTTTTAAAACTAGAGCTGCAATAGTACAATCTCAGTTCTCCATGCATAATTCAGAATGCAAATGAAAAATCCTTAATAATCCCTTGATCTAATTTTTCTCTCCTCTACCCTAAAACTCTAAATCCTCTTTACAATAGTGCCTTCAAGAATTTCAGAATTGTAGAGAAGAGCATCTCCTTACAAAATTCTACAATCTATTATTTATAATATTTACAAAAAGAATTCTCAACAAGAAAGTTTATTGAAGAATAAATTTGCTCCATCAATTTTCATTGGGACAAAATTGCATTCTTCTCTTGCTGGAGTATTCCCACTGATTGAGATTTTATTCTTCTCATCTCTTCAAATGTTTCCTTACAAAAACAAATCAAAATTAAATTAAAATACAAAATCAAATCAAAATAAAAAATATGGAATAAAATATCTTCAATCAAACTTAATTATATAATTAAATGAAAATGAAATATGAGCTTTTTATTGATGCCTGTGATGATCTATTTGGTCAAAGAAAACATAGGTGAATCGATTTGTAATGATGATAATGATGATGATGGTGGTTAACGTCCACTGAGACCAATATTTGGTCTATCGTACCTAAAGAAAAGAGTTATTTAGTTTGATTTAAGATTTTATTCCTATGCTCAAAAATCTTGGAGAGAAGCCTCCCGAGTTCACTATAATTTTGCAACAAAGATTATGAAATTGAGCTCTAATGTGGTTGTACGTCGGGCACTCTAAGAGGAAGTGATTTTCATCTTCGATGTTCATATTCTCACAGAGATGGCAAATCCTTTCCATCCATGGTGTTTTAGGAACTATCCAACAACCTGTTTCACTATGGAGCTCATGAGAGTTCGTTCTAATCTTGGCTATATTAATTTTCTTCTTTGAACTAGTTAAAACAGATAAATACTTTTGATCTTCTAGGGTGAGGTTGACAACCTCTTTATAATATCTTAATTTTCTTTTAGCTGCTAGATCTTTCTCACACCACATTTTTTCTTTGAGCTTAGAAGTAACAAATACTCAGAAGTAGTTGTAAGGAAATGAGAATGCCGAAAATAAATTTCAGAAAATTGATTTTGTTTAAAAATTCAGAGCTTGATCTTCTGTTGAATTTTAGATCCCTTAAATGATCAAATGTGGTTTTTCAACCACTTCAGAAACAATCTCCATACTTGTATCTATCCAATGAGTCATCCTAGGCCTCATTTGGCCAAATAAAACTCAACTTATGAGCCTCCAAAGTTAATGAGTCAAAATTGTCAAAATTCTAGAAATTTTATTGACTTGGCTAATGTTAAATTAAATTACAATTATTTATTAATTAATGCTAATTTAATTATATTTAGATTATTAATCTTAGTTAATTATAAATTTACTTATAAATAAAAATTAATTAATATAAAATATAATTTAAAAATTAATTAAAATATTACTATATCATATTAATATTATAATTTAAATTGTAATTTAAATTATATTAAAACTAAAATAAAGTATTATAATTAAAATATAACTATTATAATAAGAATATAACACAAATAATATTTTAATACTACATTATTCCAACTTATTACAATCCAAAGTCATGTGAAGAGGGTTAATGAAGTTATAAGAGGTGGAAGGAGTAATGGAGGAGGGAGGATGATGTGAGGGTGAGGTAGGTGGAGGAATAAGGAGTGAGGGTGAGGGTGAGGGTGAATGAGGTCATGAAGTCGGGATGAATAAGGAGGTCAACGAAAATCTTATGTTAAATCATTTTAACATATTGTATAAAATTTAAATTGGTGATCGCAAATTTTAATTGAGGTGTTTAACAAAATTAGGATAAATATGTAAATTTTTATTTGATCGTATTTTTTTATTTGGGTTATTTTTTGGAAGGAATAAGGTGATGTAAAGTGGGGCCACGTGGAATTAAATATTCTACAAATTTAATTACAGTCTTTTTGTAATTTTGAGATTTCAGATTTGGCAATTTGTTTTAAAATAATAAATTGGAGTAAATTGCTAAGATTCTGAAACGTGTTTTCAATCGTTTTATAATTTGGATGGGTCATTTTGTAGGAACATTAGTAAAAAAATGAAAAAATATTAACTAAGAGTTTAATATTTATAATGAATGCATTAATGAACTTAATTAATTGCAAAAATTGAAATATTATACACGGAAAATTTTAGGGGCGAATTTTAAGGGGTTTTAAAATTTGATAGGGCGAATTTTTTATATAAAACCCATTTTCTATAGTTTTATAAAGTTAGCTCTATAATTATTTTTAAAATAATTAATTATTAAGTATTAGCCCACCAAAATAAATGCACATAAAACTAAAAAAATGGAATTTGCTCCTGATTTTCTTTGTTTGGAGCAGATTTCAATGGCATTCGCTCCCAATTTTCTTTGTTTAGAGCAGATTTCAATGTCATTCGCCTAGATTTACTGGGTCGGAGGGAGGGGTTGGAGTGATTTGCCTCATTTTTTCACTGGTTGGGGCTTGGAAGTTGGAGGTGTAATAAATATTTCATCGAAATTTACTGGGTCAGAGAGGTGGTTGGGGCTTGGAAGGGGCTTGGAAGGGGCTTGGAAGTTGACTGTTGGATGTGCAAACCTACCAGATCGACTGTTGGATGTGCAAACCTACCCAATCGACTGTTGGAGGTGGAAACTTACAAGATTTGGACGCATTGACCGATGACAGTTGCACGCATTGACGAGGGCAACAAGAATCAACATCTAGTTCCCGGAGACGGTAGCTACCTGGAAAGGGATTTAGAGTACCAAGGTCCAAGATAGTCCATTTCCCCAGTGCCATGGAGCTAAACCCGCGCCGCAAGGAGGAGTTTGGGCAGTGGTGTTGGCCCTTGGGTTGCAACTGCAATTATAATTTTTTTTATAAATTTTCTGAGTCTGAATGCTTCAAGTGTGCTATGATTTCTTTGGCGAGTCTAATAGTGCTCTGTAATTATTATTTTTTATAAAATTTGCTAGTCCGAATGTGTTGGACCACTGGTGAATGCTGGTGATTGCTTCAAAGTTCAGCGAGTCTAATAGTGTGGTGAATGCGGGTGCTCTGTGCTAGTCAGTGGTGAATGCTTAAGAACACACAAGAAGTTTTTCAATGTGTGAAGAGTGCAAATGTTCCCTTGATGCGGTTTAAATTTAGTGGGATTTCAATTGATCTCTTATATGCAAGGCTTTCTCTGAGAAAAAATTTGGAAGTAAGTATGATCTTCAGGTTTTGAAATTAATATATTGATATTCATTGTCTTTCTTTTTTGTGAATATTACATTGCACATTTTCATGTTCATGATAACTTCCCTTCCAGATGATAGAAAAGGTGGACCATGGAGTAAAGGTGTTGTAGGTTGTACAGTAACATGAAATTTTATAATATGGGTTTGGTCATTTATAATCTTCTCAGCAATGTATGTTGCTGCTCTAATGTTAATAAGTTCAAAAAGAGAATCTCAATGAACAATTGAGGCATTTGCATATGATACAAGGAAGTTGGAACTAACTCACAAACCTAGTGCTGTTAAATCATGGCAAGTTTATTTGCACTTGTCTTTCATTCTCTCATGAACCGAGTGAAATTTCTTGGGGAATTTCTAATCAACAAGTTCTAGGAGTTTGTGTCAGATTCGGGTAGACTCATAGAGTGATTAGCTTGTGGCTACTATAAACTCTTTTTTTCAACCCATAGATACATGGGTTAAATTTGCACTTTATTTGCAGTTTCCAATGATTTGACACTAAGAATCATTGGCTGACTGTGATGATTGGTTGACTTCTTTTCTTCTTTTTTGCCCCTTTCCCTTAAATGGTCATGCATGGGAGGGGAAGTTCCAGTGAATGTATGATTTGTGGTGTGCATTTATCTGTTGGTTAACTCTTTGGTAACATCCCATGATTGTTATTTCAATGGAAGTTGGTTAAATAACAAACACTAAGTGCTAATTAGGAGTTTTAAATGTTTGATACAATAACTAATTTTGGTTTATAGGATCCCAGTGCTTTTTTGGGCCTGAAACTTTACATGGCACCCCTGTGTTTACAATTCATGGAAAACATTTGAATCTTTTTAGGTTATTGATGCAGGAGCATCAAGACCTTTTTCTCCATTTGTAAATATGGGGTGTGATCATATTAATTTGTAAATATGGGGTGTGAGGATTTTTAATATTTTATTAATTAATTTGAATTAAATAGGAGAAGGTGAGGATTTATGTAAATATCTTTTTATTAATAAAAGGATATGAGGAAATTTAATAAATTGAAGGATTTTATGGATAAAAACCTATCCTTTAGGGATGTTGAGAAATTTAGGGGTTTGTTAAGGATTTTAAGGGATTGAGCATTTAATGTAATGATTTTTAAAAATTGTATAAATAGGAGGGCTTTTTGTGAGAGAAACCATGAGAGATTGTGAGAGAGTGTAAGGCTGAAAGTAGGCTTGAACAGCAAGGCTGTAAGCCTTCAGCAATTGTAAGGGCCAAATGTTGAATATCTGGCCATGTATAAAGGGTTTTGAAATTGGTTTGAATTTGTTTATACAAATAGGAATTGTTCTAAAATTTTATGTGAGTTTTATATTTCTGGGTGAATTGGTATAATGAGTTATAGTCTTAATTTCAGTTATTTGACAAATTTTATGGACAATCTCTGCACATAAGTTAAAATCGACATTAGCCAGCATTATAGTTATCATTTGAAATGTTGAATCTGCATGTCGACTTACAAGGGCGCATTGTGAAATCATGTTCATAGAATTGAACGAAAAATAAATTTGGGGAAAAACTGTTAAATAGAGATTGGGTTCAACTGCAAAATTAAATACACATTGTATGGAATAGGGCGCAAGGTTTCTGCAGAGTTTGTGACTGGACATTGTCAATAGAAACAATGATCAATTTAGAATTCTGAGTTAAATAAATTGTGAAGTCGATTTTGATGGAGAGGAAATCTGAACGCAGAAAAATGCTTGCAAAGTTTGTTCTAAGTGAATTTAGCACAGAAGGTTGATATATCGTGTTCCAGGCCAGCAAAGAGAAAAAAAACGTAGAGTTACAAATGTTTTTACCTGTGGCGTTAAATTCCAAGTTTGAAAGCGTTTTCTGGGCATGGTTATAGAGCGTTTTTAACGCAGATGCAAGCAGATCAGTTTTATTACGCTAGACAAAGGCAATTAGGTTGTATCATTGATTCAATTGATACATGACTGTTTTATTTGTTAAATTTGCAATTAATGAAATCGATGGGCGAATGTTTTTGATAACATTAAATTGCAAGAATTGCAACACATATGTTGTAAATGCCGTAGATTGCACCTGTAATGCAACAGACATTTGTAACAAGCTTTGGCGCTGTTGAAGGTCTGACATTTTTTTGTTTTTGCCGAAGTTTTACAACTGAAATGAAGGATCCATCGTAAGCCAGATAGTTGAAGAAATTCAAATGCAGAAGTGAAGAATCGTGGAAGGGGAAATTCTGAACAAAGGTAAGGTAAATTTCCAGGTTCAAGATTTAAATCTGAGTTGAGATTTTTGAAGAATGACTGAATTTGAATTAAACTCAGTTAGTAAACTGAGATCTGGAATCGTTTGACAAAATCAATTGAAAGTATTGAAAGGAATACCTGTAATCACTGAAATCAATTGAAAGTATTGAAAGGAATACCTGTAATCACTGGGCACGCTGTAAGAGAAAGGCGCATTCGATTATGAAGTCCGATTTTGAGAGGATTTGGCTTTGTAACTAAATGGTTGAATTTTTGAGTAAAGTTTGGGATGGTATGCATTAATAAAAGTTTCATAATCATTGTTGCCTTCATATAGGATGAAATTGCCATGCATGTTTGTATATGAATGAGTGTATGTTGGCATTAACATGGTTAAGGAGGCATTTGAACCTTGTTTGAAGGTTGAAAAGTTATGGAAAAGGAATTCAATTGAGAGTGAATGTGAGATTGCTAATTTATGAGATGATGTTGAATAAATTTGAGCCTATATTGGAAAGCTACCACGTGTTGATATGAGATGGTAGTAGATTGAGGTTTTTGATTGAAGAAAAAGTTGAGTTGCATTCTTATATACATGGCTTTAGATGATCCTGGGTATTGCAAGATGCAGGCGTGCGTCATTTTTGGTATCAGAGCCGGAATGCTCTGTTGAAATGTTTATTTTCTGAATGGTGACAAGAAGGTTTTGTTGAATTGAAATGTATTCTGAATGTGTGATGAATGATGAAGTAGCAGATGTGCATGAAGGCAAAGGAGGTCAGATTTAATCTGACAGTCAAAGCAAACCAGAGTACAGCTGAAGAATTGAGCAGGTATTGGGTGTGGTTAATTTTGATTTGAATTTTACTGACAAGAAATGGAATGAGAATTGATGATTGCAGCAAAGAAGAAACTCAGCAAGGAAGGAATTGTTGCTGACAGCGAAAGTTTGCCAGATCAAGCCAAAAGGTTGGAAGAGAGAATCAGATTTTAAAATCTGATTGACAGTGAAATTTTGCAGAGGAAGCATAAAGATGAAATTGAAGTACAGGAGAATGGAAGGACAAGATCAGACTGAGATCTTGAAGGTAAGGTGATCTGGGTTTATTTGAATTTGAAGATTGTAGTCTTTGCATTAAAGCAGAAATATTTTTGCAACTCCCAAAAGGAAAATCCATAGGAGACATGTTTAAAATTGCTAACAGAAAACTGGTGAAAGCATAGGTGTGGCAGAACCTTGAGGAAATCCAATAGAGATTGGATAAGGAAGACAGTTGTGAACAGGCAGATGAGTTGAAGCCAGGAAGAGCAAAGGGAAGTGCTCAAAGGAGGTTCCAGAGATAGAACCAATTGCTTGCCAAAAGACCGAGTGAGGAGGGCTTGGTGAGGTAAGTGGCGGCAAGACAGGACTTGCTGCTGAAGAGGCTTTAGTGCAACTCATAGTAAAGTGAGTGAGAAACTCATAGAGATGGAAAGGATGATGATTAGTGACAGTCGTAACAGAGGTTCTGGAATCCACCACAGCAGAAGACAAAAGGAGAAGGATGCCAAGGCAGTTGGCATACAGAGACAGTTAAGCAAAGAGGAATATGAGAGGAAAAGAGGAAAAGGCTGAAGCCATGATTCGACGAGGTGTTAATGGAGATGATAACGAGAGAAATGAGGAAGACCGAAGCGTGGACATGTCATGAGAAAGAAGTTGAGATCGCGAGCTACAGAGAGGAGGAGTGGAATCATCGGATGAATATGCGATTGATAAAGGAACTAAGGGAACCGAACGGGTTATTGATGCCAGGCAGAGGATAGAGAAGCTCGAAACAGTTGAGCTACAGCAAAAGGAAGATGCTGAAGAAGATGTTAAAGTTTCAATATGTTACCCAGAGAATGGACCATTACTTTTTGAAAGTGATGAAGAACTGGAGGAGTTGAATCATATGAATGATTCAGAGCAGCCCGAATATTTGATGACTGAAGTATCAAACAAGACCGGTTTGTCTTGCGATTTTAAAACTAACGATTTGTGTGTGATTGCAGGTTTGAAAGAAGAGGAAGAACATCTAGTGAAGGATGTTAAGGAAGATTTAGCAGAAGGAAGACCATATGAGGAAATGAAAGATCGTGTAAAGTTTCCAAAGTCCACTCTAAGTAAAATCATTGAGTTATATAGAGAATTGGACTTCCAAAGGAAGAAATTGGAAGAACAGAGGATGAAATGTCCAGGATAGATTGCTGAAGAAGGATGACAAAGCAGTTGTCATAAATGATAATCAAGAAGAAATTGCAGGTGACAAGCAAAGAAATGTTGCAGAGGGAAAAGAAGATTGGGAGGCCGCAACATCCACAGTGACAGCAAGAGCAACATGTTTTATTGAAGATGTTGGAAACAATCAGCGAACAGAGGACATACTAGACAAAGAAATTGAGATGATAAGGAGATTAATGGTAAAAACATCCCAGAGAAAGACAGCCGAAAGAAAGAAAAGGAACGACAACAAGAGAATGACAGCGGAAGATTGCAAGAGCAGAGCAGGTGGAGCACTACAACACAAAACATGGAAACCTGGAAGACAACAGCAGGTGACAACAGCAGTGAAGCAATCGAAAAGCACGGAAGATTTACAAAATAAAATCTGGGATCCAGGAGGAGATATCCAGACTTATGACCAGGTGGTCATGAATTTTTCTTACATGGGGAGTCTGATGTAGGAGCATCAAGACCTTTTTCTCCATTTGTAAATATGGGGTGTGATAATATTAATTTGTAAATATGGGGTGTGATGATTTTTAATATTTTATTAATTAATTTAAATTAAATTGGAGAAGGTGAGGATTTATGTAAATATCTTTTTTTATTAATAAAGGATATGAAATTTAATAAATTGAAGGATTTTAGGGATAAAAACCTATCCTTTAGGGATGTTGAGAGATTTAGGGGTTTGTTGAGGATTTTAAGGGATTGAGCATTTAATGTAATGATTTTTTTTAAAAATTGTATAAATAAGAGGGCTTTTTGAGAGAAAAATACATTGAGAGAATAGGAGAGGAGTAGAGAGCTGGTTTGGAACAACCAAGGCTGTAAGCCTTTGGTAAATTTGTAAGGGCAAAATGTTGAATATCTGGCCATGTACAAAGGGTTTTGAAATTGATTTGAATTTGTTTATACAAATAGGAATTGTTCTGAAATTTTATGTGAGTTTTATATTTCTGGGTGAATTGGTATAATGAGTTAGAGTCTTAATTTCAGTCATTTGACAAATTTTATGGACAATCTCTGCACATAAGTTAAAATCGACATTAGCTAGCATTATAGTTATTATTTGAAATGTTGAATCTGTATGTCGACTTACAAGGGCGCATTGTGAAATCATGTTCATAGAATTGAACGAAAAATACATTTGGGGAAAAACTGTTAAATAGAGATTGGGTTCAATTGCAAAATTAAATATACATTGTATGGAATAGGGCGCAAGGTTTCTGCAGAGTTTGTGACTGGACATTGTCAATAGAAACAATGATCGATTTAAAATTCTGAATTAAATAAATTGTGAAGTCGATTTTGATGGACAGGAAATCTGAACGCAGGAAAACGCTTGCAGAGTTTGTTCTAAGTGAACTTAGCACAGAAGGTTGATATATCGTGTTCCAGGCCAGCAAAGAGAAAAAAAACGTAGAGTTACAAATGTTTTTACCTGTGGCGTTAAATTCCAAGTTTGAAAGCGTTTTCTGGCATGGTTATAGAGCGTTTTTAACGCAGATGCAAGCAGATCAGTTTTATTTACGTTGTGACAAAGGCAATTAGGTTGTATCGATTGATTCAATTGATACATGACTGTTTTTATTTGTTAACTTGCAATTAATGAAATCAGATGGGCGTAAATGTTTTGGATAACATTGTAAATTGCAAGAATTGCAACACAGATATGTTGTAAATGCCGAGATTGCACCAGAATGCAGCGTAGACATTTGGTAAATGTTTTTGGCGTTGTTGAAGGTCTGACATTGTTTTGTTTTTGCCGGAAGTTTTACAACTGAAATGAAGGATCCATCGTAAGCCAGATAGTTGAAGAAATTCAAATGCAGAAGTGAAGAATCGTGGAAGGGGAAATTCTGAACAAAGGTAAGGTAAATTTCCAGGTTCAAGATTTAAATCTGAGTTGAGATTTTTGAAGAATGACTGAATTTGAATTAAACTCAGTTAGTAAACTGAGATCTGGAATCGTTTGACAAAATCAATTGAAAGTATTGAAAGGAATACCTGTAATCACTGAAATCAATTGAAAGTATTGAAAGGAATACCTGTAATCACTGGGCACGCTGTAAGAGAAAGGCGCATTCGATTATGAAGTCCGATTTTGAGAGGATTTGGCTTTGTAACTAAATGGTTGAATTTTTGAGTAAAGTTTGGGATGGTATGCATTAATAAAAGTTTCATAATCATTGTTGCCTTCATATAGGATGAAATTGCCATGCATGTTTGTATATGAATGAGTGTATGTTGGCATTAACATGGTTAAGGAGGCATTTGAACCTTGTTTGAAGGTTGAAAAGTTATGGAAAAGGAATTCAATTGAGAGTGAATGTGAGATTGCTAATTTATGAGATGATGTTGAATAAATTTGAGCCTATATTGGAAAGCTACCACGTGTTGATATGAGATGGTAGTAGATTGAGGTTTTTGATTGAAGAAAAAGTTGAGTTGCATTCTTATATACATGGCTTTAGATGATCCTGGGTATTGCAAGATGCAGGCGTGCGTCAGTTATTTCCAAGCCATACTGGACGTGTTTCACTACTTAAAACATTTCCAGATATTAAAATACAGGTGGTTGAATTTCCTGCAATTTAGGTTACATAAAACACAAATTTTGGTCAAATTTTGTTAATGCATTGAACCCTAGCCAAATTTATCAAATCATGTTGTGACATGAGGGAAGATCTTGTAGATTGGCTTCCATGAAAAATAGCCAGGACCTAGGTTGATCCCGTACATGTTGGTTTACAAGGGGCTTTGATACCAAGAACAATTATATAAAGCTGCAAATAATGTTTTGAAATTTTGATATGATAGTAGTCCATGACTCCATGCTCATGAAATTGGACAGCATACCATATTCATATTCTATTTGTTGAGTGTTTCTTCCAGCTTTAGAATGCAAACTAAACTGGTTATTGAATGAAAGAGTAGAAATCCCAGAGTAACTCTACCATGCATGCGGGAATCTCACCCAAGCTAGTATGCCACATGTAAGAGTAGAGCTCCCAGAATGAATATGCCTTGCAGGCCTAGATAAATGCACCCTACCAGAAATAAGATGAGGTTGTCTACAAATCAACTTGTCCACATGAGAAACTCTTCCACAGGTGTGCCCTCTTTCCATTAAAGGCCAAGTGCTCTACCACCAGAAGGAGAACATGCTCGGAGCAACACGGAAAATTAACAGTTTGGTGCTAGGCATGCTCTATCCCCTTAAGGTGCCTATTATGATGGATGTATCATGATTTACCCCGCAATTTGAGGTGGTTTCATTGCTTGCTTACATCTTTTCTCCTATTTGTCTATGTAAACATGTGTTTTAGGGTGTAGAGCAACCATTCTTTAACAATAAGTTGACCTGGAGAGAAGTGAAAGTTGGTTATGCAATCGGTTAGTGTTGCATTCTTCTATGTTTGGGTCAAGGAAAGGAGTTTCATAGATCTGGGATTTCTAGGCATTTACAATTGTATTGAGTTGCATTAGGGGCTTGGATTTTATGTTGCGTATGTATAGGGGATGGGTTTTCCTGAGGTCAACAATGGATGCCCCCTTGTGTCATTACACCTTAGACATATCATTTTGGTTGTACATTTTCGTCTTTCCGACGATTATTGCATGGATGGAAATTTTGATATATATTCATGCCATTGGTACACATTTAACTTAAGTGGAAAGTTGTATAACTATTGGATTGATATTATAAGAAAGAGGGGGAGGGGTCTATTCCATGTTGAAGTGTTGATATCCAAATTGTTTCTTTATTTATTTTTAAAAAGAGCTCTAGAGCTCACAAGAAGGATCAGAAAATGAGCAATTTTTTTAACGTTGAAATAATATGTGTCCTCTTTTTTCATACAAAATGTTGAGTTCCTCAAGGGTCATGTGGAAGGAGATGAAAAATAAGTCAAGGTATGTTTAGATCCTTAATTTTATAGTTGAGAACCCAGCTCATGGATGAAGAAGCAGAATGAAATATTTTGTTACTATATGTAAGGAGATGTACCTTAATGTCAAGGGTTGTATGGTTAATTAATATGGAAAAATTGGACTTGGGAATAAAATTGTGGGGGTCAACAACTTTGAAATTTAGCAACTCGGGAAAACAATGGAAATGACTTGGCAAAAAATGGGTCAGCATTAAAAAATGCAAAATATTTCATTTTTTCATTTAAAATTATGTATAAACTAGCAAAAATATATAATCATATTGCCATACCATATGAAAAGAAGATACATATATAAAAGGTGTAAGATGCCAAATGATCTAGTATCTACTATCAATGCCTCTGCTCCTTTATTGGGCATATATATTGGGTCATCCTCTAGTAGTGGAAGGTTCTGTGGCTGGAGTCAAACATAGTGGTGGGTACTGAGTCTAGTACAGGACTTTATCCATCCTGTAGTGGCTGGTTAAGGACATCCTCTACTGCCAGCCACTCCTGCTCATACTTGACATCTATCCAAGCAGGGAAATCCATGAAAGATTTATTGGCATTAATTAAATACTCCAATGTTTCTTTTTAAATTGTGATTTTTTCAGAACTCAGAAAAACTTGCGATTTATTTGGGTTATTTCTTGGGATGGGAAAATCAGAAAAAAATAAATATATTCCAATCTTTTGGCAAAATTTTCCGCATTATTATAGAGAATATAATATTCATTGACATTGAGATGCAGGGAAAGAATTATACATTGAGGCAAAATTTGCGACCTGTTTTGCTTCAGAAGCTTATACCAGTTTTCCCATCACATTTGACATAGAAAAATAAATCTTTCACTAGAATTAACAAGGAGAAACTAATCCAGAAAGGGAAAAAATGGAAGTAGATGGATGATTGCTTTTTCAAACAAAATAATGATTTATTCTCAATTTTGACATGGTCAAGTCTGGATGGAACAGATGATTTCCCATAGCAACTATAGCCAAAGTGTGTCTATGCTGACAAAATCAACTTGAGCATGTGTCTAAGACAGTTGAAAACTGCTAAAAAATAGACCTATTTGATTGTGCAACCCCTAATATTTGGGTGGGTAGAAGAACATTTTAGATTGTTGATTTTTGAACTGAAAAATATTTGCATCCCAAGGGAAGGTAGGCTAAGAGTTTCTCCAGAGAGCCATCTACAGCAACTACGTAATTGACATAAATTAGTCCAGGAGTGTGCAAGTGTTCAAGTTCGAGTCTTCGAAGTTCCTCGTCTATACAGTGAAATGTCTCGAACAAATGTAGGTTGTCCTTTGATGTATATGAGACCCAACTAGGAGCATTCATTTTAGAAAGTTAGGATAAGCTCAAAATGCAAACAATATAACTCTTGCTATAGATACGATTAATTCATTGTCAAGTGATTTCTTCGTTATAGGAGGATAACAAACTCCTATAGGTAGCACTATGCCATTATAGTGAACAAGGAAGGGTAGATGTGATATCCTTATCTGAGGCCCTTGGTGGCCTTGAAGATTCAAGAAAGACGTTGTCCTCCTGTTGACCATAGTTTTAATTCAGGGTCCTATGTAGGCCTTGGCCCACAGAATGAATTTCTCAGCAAAGCCAAATTTCTTCATAGCTGAGAATAAGAAATTATACCTCACTCTATCCAAGGCATTCACCATATTGAGTTTTATGACTCATGTACTTCTTTCCAGATGGGTGGCTACTATGAGCAGCTTCCTGAACTATTATGTTGTTTTCACAGATAAGTCTGCCCTAAACAAAGCAAGTTTGTTTCTCTGCAATAACACATTGCATAAATGGTTTAAATCTAGAAAAGGTAGTCTTACCTAGAATCTTTTAGTTTCTGACGTTAGGGATGAGGGTGAAGTAGAAGAAAATTATTTGTTCTTTAAATCTGCATTGCTTCCATGATTCTTCCACATAGCTTAAGAGGTCCCTATTGATATATTTCCATGCTTACTAAAAATGTGTTGAGAACTTGTCTGAACTCTAGACTAGGGACTTTGTTAAGTTTCATATTCCATATTGTTTCTTGGACTTCCTTGCTTGATATGGGTCCTAGGAGTTTCTCATTATCCAGTTCTTGTAAAATACATGGATCTTGTCCAACATTTCCTCCCGAGTACTTCCAGCATCTACTCTTATTCTGAAAATAGGTTCCTAAAGT
Source organism: Pinus albicaulis (assembly GCA_034641835.2). Taxonomy (NCBI): domain Eukaryota; kingdom Viridiplantae; phylum Streptophyta; class Pinopsida; order Pinales; family Pinaceae; genus Pinus; species Pinus albicaulis. The sequence goes on along the minus strand of JAXQQM020065317.1, from coordinate 41,630 downwards.
GAGAGAAGGCTGCTACTTTGATTTCATTAAACCATATGTTTTCAATCTGTCTAAGAGTTACCTCAGAGGTGAAATTTTAAATTCTTCTTGAGTGTTCTTGGTAATGGAAAAATTTAATGCTCATGTTCCCTGCTTTTAGCCACAGGCTCCTTGATTTCAATCTCCATATTTCTTCTTCGATGATCTGAGATTTGAATAGTTTATCACTTACTTCCTTTTCTCCTTGCCTGAGTCTATTCAGAGAGCCCTTATTCTTCAATTTGGGACTTGACTTCTTCAAGGATTCCCGTCTTTTTGGAATGGGACGATCTTCCTTGTGGGATTTAGCCCATTCTTTCATTTCAATTTTAATATCTTTATTTTTTTCTCCCAGATGTAGGAGGCAAAGCCATGAACTGGGAGAGATCCAGAATTTCTCACCATTTCTTTAAAGTATGGATGTGAGAACCATACAGGGCTATAGTTTAAATGACCTGGACCAAGTGCTTGAGAGTTTGATAATAAGAGCATAATCGTCTTGTGATTGGATAGTGCAATTGGGATAATTGCAGAATTTAGAATTACTTAGAGAAAAAGGAGCTTTATAAGAGAAATCTATCAAGTCTTTCCACAATGAACCCTGGCCCTAGCTCTGTATTGCTCCAATTGAATTTTCCATTAAAAAGGTCCTATTCTGAAATTAGGTCTTCAATGGTCCTAATGGTTAAGAACATGTTGGTTTTTTTTTCCATTTCACTTATTAAACCTATAGAAAGGGTAAATTCTATTGATTAAACAAGTGTAAAGATATCATTCCATTGATTTACCCTGCAAAGGGTCCATTCCGTTGATCAAACCCATTATATGATTTAACGCTTGCAATTTATTTTTCCCATGCTTGTTCCATGCATGTAAACTCAAATCATTGGCCCACCTAGCAATGTGGCCCACTTGGTTTCTTAGTGTAAGAACACTCTTAAAAATCCTTATCTCCTCGTCAAGCTCATGAAATATTACTTGCAATGATTCCAAATTGTTTTGACAATTGTTCATCTAGGAAAATTAAAGGAATTTGCACCTATGATTAAATCATAAATCATTAGGGACTTGGATGTTGTGTATATGTGAAGTTGTTTCTAGCCTATGATTGACAACTACCTCATAAGGAGCTTCTCCTTCATTTGTCCTTGAAAGCCATTTAGTCGCTAAAACCGTCCTTGGAACATGGTTGTTAATTAGCCCAAGTCCTCCATATTCTCTATGGAGGGTGTAAATGTCACTAGTAACTGAATAGTTGCCTTCCTCCTCACTTTTATCATGGAAAATGATAGAGGATATGTTTCAACTTCTTATAACCAATTCATCAAGGGAAAGATAAGTAAAAGAATCACTAGTAACTAACTAGTTTCCTTCCTCACTTTTATCATGGAAAATGATAGAGGATATGTTTCAACTTCTTATAACCAATTCTTTACAACTTAAGGGAGAGGTGTTTTGCAAAGGATGATTAAATTTATTGTAATATTTTGTTGTTTTGTTTAAAGCTTTCAAGTGTTAATTAGGTGATTTGGAGATATGAATTAATTTAGTGGAAATGTTTATACATTTTACATTTGAATGATGTTCTTTGTTTTATAGATGATGACTCATGATGTTATTGTTTTGTGTATAATGATTTATTTTTGCTTTTGGGCTTGGGACTTGGCACAACATTTTAATAAAAAATTGCATAATGGTTTTTGTGAACATTACACTTATTTTAATTTGAAAGCTACTTACAAATCTTGTAATTATCAACTCTTGGAAACTATTGATGCAGGTTTCTAGATGGATTTGAAATTTTACTTCTCGAATATTCAGTGAGATGTCAAAATCTAATCCTGGGAAGAAATTATCAAGGCAAATTGATGTATTATCATACTTTAAAAAGTCTCAATCCAAGAATACAGATTCTCTTCATGCTTCAAGCACCTTTGAACAATATGTTACTAAGAAAGATGTTAACTCTTGTGAAAATTCATCTGATATCCATAAGATGGATGAAATAATCGGTTCCTCAAGTGATCAGGGTGAGATAAGTGCAGTTTCAACAGAAATTAGTGATAAAAATGTTAAAGATATTTCCTTGGAAGGTGACACAAACCATTCACAGAAAAGGAAAAAAGGTCAGTGGACCATAGGGAGAAAATTCCAAGATGATTGGGTCTCAAGTTTTCCATTTACTGAATAAATACCTCCTACAAATGAGGATTTACGAGAAGTTAAATTTATTGTGTGTAGTTGGAAAAATTGCAAGGTAGTGAAATTTTAGATGAAGCTAGATACAGTACAAAAGCATGCAGGAAAGGTTTATGAAAAGAAAATGGTAAATGGTAAAGAGAAATCTATTGTCAGATGGAAATCTTTGGAGGAATGTCGACATATCCAATGTCTGGAAGAATACAAAAAATATTTAATAAGTAGGAAGAAACTTGAGGCAAGTGGAGGAGCCATAATATTTCAATTTGAAAAGACGATAAAAAGAAGTTTGTTATCCAAGACGATACAATTGAGCATTGTATTTCACAGCTTATGTAAAGGTCGTCCTATGACAGATTATCCAGATCACATGAAATTTCTATGTTTTCTTCACGTGCCAAACTTTCCATCTTCTCATTGGTCCGTAACTAGTGGTTGGGAATGGGCAAGATATCTAGCTCAAGTAGAAAATGATGATTTGAAACAGGAGATTGCAAATGCTAGGTTTTTGGCATTGTCTTTGGATGAGGTTACGGCTATTGATAATACTTCATGGATATGCATGAGCATTTATATGGTTAATGACCATATTAGGCATTCCTATCTACTTGGGATTAAAAAGATGAGAGAGACTTCTACAGCTGGAAATATTTATGAACTTGTTCTTAATACTTTGAAGGAAAGTGGTATGGATCATTTAATGATTGCAAAAAAGTTGGTATGTGTTGGAGCAGATGGAGCATCGATAATGCAAGGACAAAGGAATTGTATTTGTGTTAGACTACAACTATCAGCTTCGCCATATGTGCTTAATATTCACTGTATGGCTCATAGGATGAATCTTGAATTTAAAATAGTAAGCAAGTTTCCATCAGTTTCAAAAGTTGAAGATCTTGTACGTGAGACTCATGCATACTTTTCTCGTAGTCCCAAACGATATTTAGAATTTCAACAATTTACAGATGATGTTACAGATGGAAAAAAACTACTGAAAGATGTTGATACAAGATGGATCTCATTAAATGGACCAGCTCAAAGACTATTTAGTGAGTTCAAATCTTTGGTAGGGTTGATGTATGAAAACTGCTACAATGTAGACAAAGCTCAAGATCTTCTTTTTCGACTAACTGATATAGAAACATTATTGACATTGGTTGGAATTATTCCTATGCTACATGAAATGAATGTCCTCGTGAAAATGTCTCAGAATCGCACAATGTATATTGCTGAATACACAAATGTGAGAAAGTCAGCATGCCTTGCATTGGATAATTTGTATATGATGCCGGACTCTTTTACTGGTCCAGAGTTTACAAGTTGGACTAAGATCATCAATATAGAAAATACTGAAATTTTTTTGACGTTTGATGAAAAAGGGATACTATGTATCACAGTGAGTGGGTATATGGTCCCCTTTCATTATATTAGTAAGAAGGGACGAATCACCAAATATTGCCCCATGTCAAGAGACCAATTTGATAATATTGTGATCTCAGTGAGACAAAATTTGATAGAAATTGCAAGATCACTATCATCAGAGATAAGAGAACGATTTCCTCGAGATGAATTGTTGGAGGCCATGTGTGTGGTATGCCCTCAATATTGGAACAATTGTCAATGTTCAAGAAATTTAAAAGCCGATTTTCAAAAGAGATTAAAATGTTTAGTAGACCACTTTTGCAAGAAAGTCTTGATACATGGAGAACAGATTGAAGGTATTTTAGATTCATCAAAATTGTATCAACAAGGTGGACGCTTTGCTGAAACAATGTGTAAGCAATATCGCTTTTTGGAGAATCCTAATGAAAACGGTGCTATAACAAGATTATGGAATACTTTAAGTGCTAGCCAATACCTGCAATAAAACATATCAGAATATTTCAAATTAGCAGATTTGTGTCAAACCATGATTTTGGGATCAGTGGAGGAAGAGAGAATGTTTAGTGCACTATCATTCTTCAAGTAAAAGTTGAGGAACAAGCTTGATAAACATGTAGATACATGTTTAATATTATATGTAACAAAGTATGACATTAACAATTTTCCATATGAAAGAGCACTAGTGCTTTGGCGATCAAATTGTGATAGTAAGGGGAGAAAACAATATAACAAATTTATCTAATGAACTTGATACAGAACATAATGTTTTGGAGGCTCATAATGAAAGTACATCCAGATAAGATCATGTTCGAAATGTAGAAAATGATGACCAAGATGAGAACTGGGAAATTGAAATACCCTATGACTCTTATTTTGGTATACATGTTCTGTTGATCATGCAAGATTACTATATGTCAAATTCAGGTAAAAATGGGTTCTATATTTTGTATTTTTCATTGTAAAATTACAGCTACATTTCTTTCATGCGTGTTATTTTAAGATTGATGTTTCATATTTAATCCTTACATTGTTTGTTTCTTATTTTTGACAGGAAATGAACCTAGATTTGATGATTTCGGGAACTATTTATTTTCACATAGATAGTGTATGACTAGTATTAAAAGATAAATAACTAATTTAACAAGACTAACACAAAGCATCAATGGGCTCATTCAGGTACATGAAACTACCTTGATGTCTAGCTCTGACATCTTGGAAAATTTTAATGGTATATATGTTGCTTGCGTTTGGGGAATTTTGCTGAGTTTTGAGTTTTATATTTTCTTGGAAAATAATTATTGATATTTGGAAAATGTGTAATTTTATATTGGTATTGGAAACGAAGTTGGTTTTGATCTTTGATTGGAAATGAAGTCGGATTTGATGAATTTGGGACCTATTTCTTTTCACATAGATAGTTTCCTGGTATTAAATGATAAATAACTAATTTAAGAAGTCTAACACTAAGAAACAATGGGCTTATTCAAGTACATGAAATTGTGTTGATGTCTAGCTTTGATATCTTTGAAAATTTTAGCGGTTTTTTTGTTGCTTGTTTAGAGTATTTTGTTGAGTTTGAAATTTTTGGTTTGTTTTGGTCAGATATTTTTAGTCCCTTGAATGCTTATGGGTCTCATATCACGCATAGATCGATAGATCTAGTTTTATTATTATAATCATTATTTTTTTCTTTATATATTTGGTGGTTTGAGGAAAGATGTTTGATTTCCTTTCACTTTGTGGCATGATTTCAACATCTTCACCTTTTAGAATATAGTAAACTATTTTTCTTATTATAGATTTTTCTTGGAAAAGAATTATTGATATTTGGAAAGGGAAATAAGCCCTGGGTAGCTAAGCGAAGAGAAAAACTGTCTATGTACTAGGTTCATGTGCATTCATTGTAGGAGACCTATTCGTGTGAGACCAACATTCCTTTTATGCGATTACACTTTTGATTCCAAGGCAGAGCTATGTTCGCTGACCTGGGAAGAACAGTGGCAGTTGATCATAATGATAAGGAGATTAGAATGTTGGTTTCACAAACAGCTGACCATGCCACCAATGTTGGTGGAACCAAAGGAACCGCATCAGCTTATTATGATTCTTTCGAGTTTTCTTAGGGTGAAACCGAGGCTATTTTGGGAAGCATGGAAGGTAGTTGTGGTTTCCTAAAATTTAGTAGAAAGGTACTCTTATGTTGATTGCAGATTCCCGGAATATCTTGAAATCTGATGGTTACAAGAGGGTCAATTGTTTGACCTTTCTAGTGACAGTCAGATTCCTAGATATTCCTCGAATCTGCAATCCTCATAAGTTCAGCAATCAGTACAATAGCATGTGCTTAGTTTTAAGACGTAACATGTTTAAATCCAAAAGCATTAAATACCCCTTCCTAAATTCGCATATGTATTCCTTAATAGATTTTAATAGTAAACTACCTCTTTATTATTGTAATTAACTACAGGGAGACTTTTTTTTACAGTTTGATTGTCTATTGGGTGTTCTATGTAAATGACTAATTGTATTAATGTCATTTGTGTGCAGGAGTTCTTGATACGAAATGTGCACTCCCTTCAGGAATACAAAGGGCATGCATACAATTTTATTTGATATCTTTTTCCTAGCTAGAACACCCTATTCACATGCTCAATATTCTCGAGGCGATCTCATAGATTTTACTGGCATTGAAATATAGCACACTTGCTCTCTCTTATTCTAAATTTAACACTATATGTTGTTGTATAAGCAGGAGGTCTTATTTTCACATTGCAGGATACTAATTTGCAATACGTTACATCTTCTTCCTTCTTTCTCTTGACATATGAAAACTACTTGAGCTCCTCCAAATAAGTAGTAACTTGTGGTGGGACAGTGATAGTCACTCCTCACGGGCTAAGAGCACTTGTGAAATTCCAGGTATAGATTCATAATAGCCCAATGCTTAATTTTCCTATTATTTCAAAAAGTTATTAATGTATGCAGGATCTAAATCAATTTTGTGTTGATGAAGGTTGATTTCATACTAGGAGATAGTCCTATGAGGATGTCATACATGGTTGGATATGATTGCCTCTATCCAAAACTTATTCATCACAGAGCCTCTTCTCTGCCCTCTGAGGCCAATAATCCTCAACCCATTCCCTGCAAAGAAGGATTCCAATATTTGTACAGCAGTGCACCCAATCCCAACATCTTGATGGGAGTTGTGGCAGTAGGCCCAGACAACATGGATAGGTTTACTGATGTGAGAAACAATTATGATCAATATGAACCTTCCACCTACATTAATGGACACTTAGTGGATTCCCTAGCTTATTTTGCCTAGAGACTGATGTTATACTTATTAAATTTCTTTGTGCCAGAGATTTTAGGGTGAATGATGCATTCATCATGTTGAAAAATAGTGTGACATGGAGGAAGGCATTTGGAGTTGATAATATAGTTGAAGAGGATCTAAAATTTTATGAGAATTTGAATTCAGTGGCCTTCATGCATGGTTATGATAAAGTGGGCCACCCTGTGTGCTACATTGCTTATGGGATTTTTCGAGACAAGGAACTCTACCAGAAGATCTTTGGAGACGATGAGAAGCTAAAAAAGTTTTTGAGATAGAGGGTCCAAATTTTGGAGAAGGGAATCAAGCTCCTTGATTTCAAGCCTGGTGGTGTCAATGCCATGATTCAAATCATAGATCTTAAGAATATGTGGAAGAGAGAATTCAGAGCTGCATTAAACCAAATTCTTGCACTTTTTCAAGATAACTACCGAGAGATGGTAGAAAGAAAGGTCTATAAGTGCTAAAAACACAAATGTTTTTGCCTTTTTCGAGATTTCCTAGGAAAATCTATCTAAATGGCTATAAATGATTAGAAGGATGATGTTATATGTCCTCGTAGATCTGGTGTTTTGAGAATTTTAGCACACCAAAAATTGGAATTTCTAATGCATCTCTAGATATTTATTAAATATATATATATATATATATATATATATATATATATATATATATACTTAACATGAATAAGTAATCCAAGATACCTCTGCCTAGATATGATCCTATGATTTGAAATGGAATCATGACAGAGATGTGCCCTGGATTCCTCTTCTAATGGTTATTTTGATCGCTGATCAGTTTTGGGCACCCTGATCTGTGATTTGACACAAATATGATCGAATTTCTTGATGAATCAAGTATAAACCATGACAATGTCATCATCCCTATAAGCTCTTACGACATTCGCATTTAAGGAATGAAATCTTCCAATTTCATTAAATATCTTAGTTCACACCTAAAGTTTGATCAACCTACAGGGGCATGTTTATTGTTTTGATATCCCACCTTGAATGATTGGTTATGATTGTACTGGAGCATACCTCTAATCAGTTTAAGTAATGACCTAAGTGAAGACATGTGTTACTTTCACTTGGCATATTTAAGTTGAAGAAGTGAAAGGGCATCAGAATTAACATCTCATCATTTCCACAGTAGTTGTGTTGTCAAGCAGTCTCACTATATATAATAGCTTTATCTTATTGCAACAATAATCCTCAAGGTTCATCATTGCCCTACAACAGTTGCTTAAGACTATCATTGCAGTGTTTTGATACAACACCCTTGTGACAACAACCTTTTGTATGAAAATAATCCTAAAGTGTTCATGATAGTCCTCCTATGGGCCTAACTGAAGTATACCTGTGGTGAGTAAGTTCTGAAGATCATACAGTTTCGCTAAGCACAAAGATCTTCTAAAGTTTGCTGGCATGATACTATAGTCATTAACACTGCCTTGACCGAGTGGTTTGCAGAACAAGGCCAACAACCTAAAGGGATCCTAAAAGGCATCAACAAGCCTAAACCTTGTGGTATAATGTTGATAGCAAGAAGCTTTAGAACAAAAAGGAATCATCACACTTAAGGTATATTTCTCATTGACACATGCAAAACAGAGAATAGTAGGCAGGTTGCTTCAGATGCATTTAATCAATGTATGATACTAGTTGATATAACTTGACCAGAGAATTTAAGTTTATTTGAACAGAGACGTTAGAGGTACCACTGAGAGTGATGATGACAATAATCAATAAGATAGTAACTTTGACTTTAATTACTAAGGGAGCTTGATGAGTTGAGCAATAGAAATCAAATTGGCTAATCAACATAGTGTTTTTAGGCAGTGAAGTGTAGGAGGACTGTAGGAGTAGTGACTATGGAAATTTGGAGCAGTGGTGGTGGAAACTATAGTTTTGAATGGTGGCAATAGTTGCAGGCGTAATAATGGTGTATGGTAGCAACCATTCACATCTTTTTCTAGCATTTGGATCAATGCAAGTTCATGCAACACCTTTATGTTGGCACATTTGGGTACCCCTTGGAAGTTTGGCAACTAGGAGTAAAAAAGTGCATGGCACATTGGAGCAGTTCCTTGTAACAATCCTTATGAGCATGAAAATAGAGGTACATTGAAGAAATTGCATAACAGATTTTGCGTCTTAACAAGCACGATAAGCAGAAGACCCTAATTTTGGCATCTTGGTTGGGTAATTGGGCTCTTTGATGCATTACGTTAGGAACTTATAAAGAATGGCCTTGTGGATATGGATGCCTGAATGTGAAGGACCCTCCTCATCATGGATTGGGGAATTTGATGCATTGGTAGCATTCATCTAGCGTTGAAGGATAATGGAGCATTTTTGGGATAATCTCATGAGAGGATTTCTTCACCCTGGTTGAAGAAGGACCATGATGATTCTTCAGAATTTTCCTCTCTGACCTAAAGCAAGCTTCCTAGAAATTGGTTGTTGCAGTTGCATCATGGAAAGTCTCATCTCTTGTATGAGGAGCTCGTGATTAAAAGCTAGATTATCACCTAAAGCAAGGCCTTAGAGGGAGCTATAAAATACCTGGCAAAATGACCCAATGACTTTTCTTTCCCAATGATTATTGATAAAAGAAAGTCATCATAGCTGAGTATGATGACACTGATGATGGCTTGATATATATGTCTGTTACCTTAGATGTTTCATGATTATGATTAATGTTTTTGGTACATGAACCTATGGGTCAATAATAGGAAGGGGGCAGGTTGCAGATAGCTTGATGATTATGGCAAGTGGACGAGATATGTCATTTTGATGATGTCTACCTATCAAATGATGACCCTCTCGTTTATCGATGTAAAGTTAAGATGGAATACCTAGACTTGACGAACTATTTTTTGTGTTTAAAGATCTGATGAGATGGAGATGAGGAGAGATCCCTAGTGATTCTTGACAAACACCTACCATATGCCTTGTTATAAAGATTTGAATTGATCTATGAATGAGCCTCATATATTAGATAGTTTCTTGTTGGGATATATTTGTGATTCTATTACCTATAGTCGGAGATACACTACCAATTCCATGGATATTCTGATGATGGTGTGATGGGTGGAAAGATCACAAGAAACCATAATTCCTCTATATTATTACAATCACCTATTTATGGTGCACTACTAGTACTAAGCCTCTCAGAGGCAAATTGGTTGTCTTTCAGAAAACTAGAAGAGCATGCATGCATCAGATTTGGATAATTCCCATTATATCTCTTCTTATTTTTAGAACAGAAGTTATATTTCTCTTTGATTTCTTATTTTAACTGAGCCACTTCCAACCAACCAGCAGGTTTTATTCCCTTGATCTTGCATTAATTATGTCGAATGTACGCATGTACTACTTTTGTTTCCTTTCTGTCTTAAATTTTACTTATTGGTAATGATATGCATGTAAGCAACAATACTGCCATTTATTCTTGTTGATAGAAGCCAATATTCATCTATTTTTGGCATATAGAAGTCATCATCTGTATGTTCTTGAAATATGGTTCATGAAATATCACACTTTATCCAAAGGGCCTTGCACTTGGTTTTTGTGTTGGACAACCAGTCTATCCTCGAACATGTGTCCAGATTATGCACACAGCAGAACGATGGCTACGAGAGGGATTGAAAATCAAGAAAGGCGAAACCCCTACAAAGGTTTGAACAAGCAATATTTTTTGCAGTGAAGGTTCATCCATTTATGATAATTTTAGATGGTTGAGTTTTGAGTATATTATTTCACATCGTTGAGAATTGTGTAATAGTGTTTTCTTTCCAGGTTGTGAAGCCTTCACGAAATCTAGCCAAGGAATTTTCTTCTAGTCCTACATTATTGGAAGACGATTGTTTGGAAGGGCACAACACTGCACTGTTTGGGAAATGAAATACAGAGACGTTACAATTGCCCTCTGCTGTGGTTGGGATTGTGCCAAAGTTTATTTTTAAACTCAAATATGCAGCTAAGCATATTTGGCATACCTATAGTTGAAATATATTTGTGTGTGTGCCATATGTATTACCCCTTTCAAAAATTGGCATGTTTTGGTTTTGTATTCCTTGTGTATCAACTAAATTTTATATTTGAAAGTTGCCAAAAATTGCCATTAAGGGTGCATATGTTTTTCAGCAATTCCTATTAAGCCAGAGGAGTTCCCTTTCATCTGATGGTTATCAGTTAGTGGCAAAACTTTTGAGGTGGCCTTTTTTTGCTTACCATATGTTTTGTATGGGTGACAATACCCAATGGAGCATGATGTCAGATTCTAAATTGCATTTATCTGAAAAGGTAGAAGAAGGAACTACAGTGTGTCTTGATGGTTCATCCATACCATCTGTTGTAACTAACAAATGCAATTTTTTGAGCCGAGATTCTAGTTGTGATCCAGCAAGTCAGTGGTTCAAGATCATCACCACAACCAAATCATTGTCACTTGTTTCTGGTATATAATAATATCAACAATATTAGTGCCGATACTATAACATAAGAGAACCCTCAATGTTGAAGGAAATAAATATATAATAACACATCACAAACCAAATGTTTTCTTTTCATTGAGTTGGCCTCCCCAAAATTGTAAGTGATCATGATCCATCCTCAAATGTAAATGCCCAAAAAACAAAAAACAATCAGAGGGAGGTATCAATCTTCAGAAGAATGGACTTGATGGAATGCTATTGGATCTTCTGAATTTATACAGTATAGGAACTCCAAAGGGTATCCTTATCCTTCTTCTTGTAGTTGGTACACTTGGGTGTCAGGTTGCTCGTAATATTATGGTAGGTTCCATTAATTTACATGAGAATGCATCTTCCACTCAGTACTTGTCTTTGAAGGTAATGTGTTTTTTTTTCAATATGCAGGCTTGGGGTATTATACATATCACATTAATTGGCCATGATCATGTGGCTATGTTGAATCCTCTGTGCTAGTGTTTATATACTCATGATGATTTTCTGAATGGATGTCAACTAAAAGGTAATGCAACAACATAGAATTTGAAGCACATTTTTCTTGGTGTGGTAGTTTCTATATCCTTTAGTGGCTTGATTTCTTTTTTAATTATTTTGAGAGGCATGTGACTATATTTTGCTATTTTTTTTTGGTTCAAACCTTACTGAGCAGGAAGAAAAGGGTGCTTCTATGACCATTCCAATGCTTGGACATTTTGTGACAATAGACGAACTATAAAATATTAGGAAGGACTGTATGCAGCTTAAATATTTGATTGACATCCATGATGTCATTTTCTTGCTGACTAATACAAGAGAAATTCATTGGCTTCCAACACTTCTATGTGCTAATGCTAACAAGGTGGGATGAAATTGATTCAAAATATCTACAAAATATCTACTGAAAAAATCTAAAATATGCTTGCTACATGTCATATGGCATGATTTTGCACCTGTGATATTCATTTCAATGGATGGTTTTGGACTGTTGCAACAAGGTACATATTTAAATTTGATGGATTAACATATTGGTGCACACAAGGAGAGAGGAATATCACTAAGATGGATAGTATGCATTCGCAGATGCATGCATACTGAACTGAAGGGTACACCTCCCTAATTCTATTCTTGGCAGCATGCACAGGCATTTTGGGACTTAATGTATAGGTTTCAAGGAGGAATAGCTTTTTAAAATAAGAAGAAATCATTGCAACGACGATGAATTTTAGGAGTTTTGATCTCTTCCATTGTAGATTCAGAATCTAAAAGACTTGTAAATGCCTAAAAATCTAGAATGAGTAAAGCTTGGGCACTTGGTTGTCTTCCTCATGTATTTTCCATTTTTGGTGAATGCTTACATCTCTATTTTTCAGCCTAGTCAAGTTAATTTTATGACATGGTGTGGGCCTTTGTCCCCTAGTTTCACTAAGATTATTATGAATTTTCCTAGTGGTCCTTGACCACAAATATTGGTAAGGTAATAAATTTCCTCTAATTAGGTTTAAACAATAAGAGTAGGGTTGTGTCTAGGCATATGTTGTAGGGTTCAAAATAGTGTTACATAGTGAGATTCATCTAACATAGATGCCTCACTGGAATCCTTTATCTCTTATTTGACTTCAAGACCCAATGGAAAACACCTATTGTTGGATCCTTCCCAAATATTGTTACTATTTTCCTTGTTTATTTTACTTGTTGGCATAGTTCATTATCAGCGATTTATTTGTAGGTCATAGGCAGGTGATACAGATACCCCTTTTTTGTTGGGAACAAAAAACCAAAAGTGAGAGGATTTCAAGAGGTGATAGTTATTTTTCTATGAGACATGCACCCAAGGCTCATTTTAGGTGTCAAAAAATTCCATGAAAATAATTGTGCAATCAACATCTCCAATGATCTGAGGAAGTGTACCACATAAGCATCAAGATTCGTGTATATCTAACACATGTTATTTAAGTAGAATTAATTTATGATGACAGTTTGTACAATAAGAACAATTAAATATTCTTTGAATTTCACTGAAAGGAAAAGTATTGCTTGATTATAAAATGGAAATACAACACATATCTTGTTGTTCATTTTCCTCATATTCTTTACTTGAATTTGAAAACTATATGACTTGGTAGGTGCTTCTTCATTTTTATGACCCATGCCACCTTCCAACCAATCCTTGTTGGCCACTTCACAACTTTATTCCATTTTCTGTGGTGAGGTGGGGCCTCTAAAAGGCCATAGTTCTATGCTACATAGAGAAAGGAGGTATTGGATATTTGCAACAATGTCTTGTTGTTGATATATTGGTTTCTACTCCACCATGTAGGTAAACCACAAAGGGAATCAACATTACTCATAAAATAAATAAATCATCTCATGTTTTCTTATTATCAAGTTTTTCCCATTCCTCAACTAAGCTGTCAAAGTTTGGATATGTCAAGGTTAGAGTAATTGTGTTGTGTAACCAGCTCCAAAAATAGAAGAAAAGAGATATAAACGCCTTAGAAATGAGCCACTTCGAGGGGGAAACCTCCAATACATTACATGAATGAACAATTCTTGGATGATACAAATGACAAAACCTCCTTTCTATATATAGGAGTCCATGGGGCCACAATGTAATCTTACGACCTAACAATAATAATGTAAGGCACAATAATAACAATATGGGGCTTCTGGGGTACAAAAATAAAGACAAGGGTTTAGACTAACATAATAAGGGACTACACTATTAATATAGGGCTTAACATGCCCCTCTCCTTCAAACAAGTGTTATATCAGCGCTTGATTATTTCTTGATGCTTTTGTACTCCGTGCTCATAAGTCACATGTGGAATCTTCTGAGGAAAGTTCTTCCACTTCTTTGAGATAAATTAAAGTGATTGTACATCGAGTTCATTTCTATATTTGCCAAGTTCTTTCGATGTGATGTTGATATTCTGTTGTTTCATTATATTACGCACCAAAGGATTAGGTTATCCTTTGAGAGTTGTTTGTTGTTGATGCTTGATGTCATATTCCACTAATTTATCCATCCATATTATTTATTATTTTATCCTTCAAACCATCCAACTTAACGCCTCCATTTCTTCTTTTAAACCATCTATGTCAGCTTCGGTTGCTCTTCGTAAGATCGAAATTTGTTGCACTTGGTACTGTAATTTTGATATCTCATACTGCAATTCTTCTACTTCATGCATCATAGTATAGATTTCTGAGGGATTAATGGGTGTTGAATTATTTTTAGGAGGAATTTCAGAACACAATACTAAAATATATTCTCAATAGGCCCTTGGGATTACTTCAAACTGATTTTTCAAACAAGATTTATGCAATTCGGGAAAAACAACACACCTTTTACTTGCTTTTGAGGAGCTCGATATTGGAATTGGATTATCTCTATGATTGTGACTCTTAAATATCTAAAATTCATAAATGAAATAGCCCTCTTAATTATCTTTTGAATGCCACAGGTCTGACCTGATTTGGATTCTCCAAGACAAAGTTGTGTCCAATCTCCCACAATGACCTAATTATGGACTAGTTCAGTAGAGCGAACTTGTACGACTTGCCACGTGTTACTGTTTCATCCTTTGTCTCTGAAATTGATAGCCAAGAAACTAAATTTTGTGCACTATGACCAATTTTTACAAAACTCAATCCGATGCTCCGACAGAGAGTTATTGAAATTTTCCCATGATCACCTCTTTGAGATGAAATTCAGGAGCCTGAAAAAGCACCACCTTCCACAGATCATATCTCCAAAAATATTTCGAATCAAGATCTGAAGTTTTTTAAAACGTTTTCTCAGGATTTCAGCTTCGCACCATAAAAATTTGAGATTCTGAACCTTCGTAGAAAAAAATTATAGCGAAAATTCAACGATGACCTGTTTAGGAGCTTGAAAAAAAGACCTAACTTCCACAGATGATATCTCCGACAATATTGCGAACCAAGCTCTGAAATTTTTAGACAATCTTCCTCAGGATTTCAGCTTCGTACCCTAAAAATTTCAGCTTCTGAAACTTCGTAGAAAAAATGTTATAGCGAAAATGCCACGATGACCTGTTTGGAGCAGCGAAATCCTAGAATCCAAAGCTCTAATACCAAATGTTGTGTAACCAGCTCCAAAAATAGAAGAAAGAGATATCAACACCTTAGAAATAAGCCACTTCGAGGGGGAAACCTCCAATACATTACATAAATGAACAATTCTTGGATGATACAATTTACAAAACCTCCTTTCTATATATAGGAGTCCATGGGACTATGATAATCCTAACCGACCTAACAATATTAATGTAGAACTAATAATAACAATATAGGGGAATACGGTACAAATAACAATAAGGGGGGTTTAGACTAACATAATAAGGGACTACACTATTAATATAGGGGCTTAACAAATTGCAAACTCATTCGTAACGTAGTTGGATGGGAATTGAATAGACATGGAAAGATGGGACCTACATTGATTAATCTTGCAATCAATATGGATCCAAAGAGGTTAGTTTGAGTAGCTTACTTGTATCAATAAGAGAAATGATATGTTAATCACCTTATATGTGACACTACTTCCAGGTGTTGGCAATATGATGCAGAGTGTTGTCCTTGATGGCAACCCACTTAATGAAGATGAAGACATGAGATTGTTGGCATGTGTTGTTCTTGATGGCAATCCACGATGGTGTTTGTCTTGACAGTGGACTTCAAGTAATGATGTAAATCTGATGTGATATGATGTTTTTTGGCAATATGATGCCTGAAGTGTTGTCCTTGATGACAACCCACTTGATAGAGTGTTGTCCTTGAATGGCAACCCACTTGATGAAGATGATGGCAACCTACTTGATGAAGATGATGACAACTTACTTGATGAAGTTGTGCTTGATAGAATATGTTCTTGATGAAGTAAATCTGATGTATCTACAGTGAGTACAGAATGTAATGATGGAAGAATTGTCAGTATGTGTCAAAGTATGATGAAAAGGGTATGTCTCAAGGCATACGCGGATCTGTCTAGGAGAAGTCGCGTATGCACGCGGGAAACAACGTGCCAAGTCGCGTATGGGCAAAAGCGCTCATAAAGTGCAAAACCAGGGGTAACCACCATGGTATTGACCCATTGTATTGGGTAATGATTCGTCTAAATGACCCCATCCAGGAATGCCATCGGAAGTAATGTGGTTTTGGCTCATGGTATTGAAAAAGGGTAAACCTATATAAAGAGAAGAAATTCATTGTGCAAATCATGAGTGTGGGTGCAAGATGTCTGAGCTTGAATGAATACTTCTCTCTGAAGTATATCTGAATGGAAAGGGTTACAATTGAATGATAGATCTGAATGCATGATGCACCAATGAAGAAAATGATGAAGAAGGGTATCTAGATCTGAAATATATTTGTATTTGCTAGATCTGTTTATGGAATGCTTAGATCTGAGATGAGGCAAACATCTGTCTGAAGTAAAGGGTAAAATCTGTGTGATGTATCTGTTCTGAAGAATTTCAATGACCTAAATGTCTGAAGAACCATACGCTAGTTTGCCACAGAGGAAGCGCGTATATATGCGGGTTTGCTGAAGAGAAAGCGCGTATGGGCAGAGAAATTAGTTCTACAATATGTACAGAAGTATACGCGGGTTTCTATGGTCGAAGGCGCGTATATACGCAGGATCAGTGAAAGGAAAGCACGTATGCAAAACTAGGGTTTGCTGAAGTCTGTGGTAAGAAATGTCTGATCTGTTCTGATGGTTTACTGATATCTGTAAGTGAGTTATATGTATCAGTTTGATGTATGATTGAGCTTAAATGTATGGAGTGGGTCCAGTCTGAAAATATGATGAAACGTGGCCTGCAAGTTGTGCTCTATTGAAGTTGTTGGATCCAGTGTGAAAATTAATGAAACGTGGTCCATAGAGGTGCTGAGGGTTGTAGCCTTCAGTCAGGGGGTTGAAGCTCCCTTCCAGGTGAGGCTGGTAAACGAGAGTAGGGGGTCATAGCTCCCTTCCAGGTGAGGCTGGTAAACGAGAGCAGGGGGTCGTAGCTCCCTTCCAGGAGAGGCTGGTAAACGAGAGCAGGGAGTCGGTGCTCCCTTCTAGGAGAGGCTGGTAAACGAGCGCAGGTGGGTGCCTGCGTGCTGGTAGGAGTCTGCGCCAGCACATTGTTGTAAGATGTTTTCTCTATAATAAAATATTGAAGGCTGAGACAACGACAGCGGTGGTTTTATCCCGACTTGGGTTTCCACCTAAAATCCTGGTTTTCATGTGTGATGCTTATGTGTGATGATTTATTCTGTTGTTACTGCACATGTTTACTGTTAACTAAACATCAGAAGAATGAATGTTTCATAGGTCTAAGTAAAGATTTAATTGCATAATAATATCTCTGTGTATACGCGAGTTTAATGAAGGAGATCCGCGTGTATACGCTAGTTGGCTTCAGCAAAGTAGCGTATGGGTTTTGAAGTAAAGAAAAGTAAAAAGATTTGAGTATGCCCTAAATACTGATTCACCCCCCCCCCCCCCTCTCAGTATTTTTCCCAACAATTGGTATCAGAGGAGGTCCTTCTGCAGAAGCTTGATCGCTTGAAGGAGATCCGTCGCAATGGGAAGTCATGAAGGAGTAATGTCTATAAGGCCACCTCTATTCAATGGAGATAATCTGTTATTCTGGAAGATACGAACAAAAGCATATCTGCAAAGTCTTGGTGCAGAAGTATGGGCAATCGTGGATTAGAAGTAAGAAAAAGTAAAATTTTTTGAATATGCAGTAAATACTGATTCACCCCCCCTCTCAGTATTTTTCCCAACAATTGGTATCAGAGCAGGTCCTTCTGCAGAAGCTTGATCGCTTGAAGGAGATCCGTCGCAATGGGAAGTCAAGAAGGAGTGATGTCTATAAAGCCACCTCTATTCAATGGGAGCAATCTGATATTCTGGAAGGTACGAACAAAAGCATATCTGCAAAGTCTTGGTGCAGATGTATGGGCAATCGTGGAAGAAGGTTATCAATATCCGGCAAGTATTCCTACTGATGCAGCAGAAAGGAAGAAGTATGAAATCAATGCCAAAGCAGTGAATGTCTTATTAGGAAGCATGTCTGAAACAGAATTTGCTAAAGTGATGCAGCTAAATTCAGCAAAAGAAATATGGGACAAAATCATTCTGAGCTATGAAGGAGATACAAAGGTAAAAAGTGCAAAACTCCAAACTCTCATAATTGAATATGAAAATTTAAGGATGCATAGTGATGAAAGTATTGCCAGTTTCTTTCTTCGTCTAGATGATATTGTAAATAGAATGAGAAATTTGGGTGAAACCATAACCGATACTACTCTGGTGGAAAAAGTATTAAGATCCTTGACTTCAAAATTTGACTCTAAAGTTTCAGCTATTGAAGAAAGGCAAGATCTGCAAACTCTTACTATTGTTCAATTACATGGTATTCTGACTGCTTTTGAAATGAGACAAGGAGGTCCTTCTCAAATCAAAGAAGCTGCTTTTAAGGCATCTGCAAAAGGAAAAGAAAAGGAAGTTGTTAAAGAATCCAGCTATATATCCGAAGAAGAAGAAGCGAATTTTGTGAGAAAACTCCAACTAGGTACTGGAAGATTCAAAGGTAAGCTTCCCTTCAAATGTTTTGATTGTGGAAGAGTTGGTCACTATGCTGCTAAATGTCCTTATAGAGAAAAACATGGTAAGGGAAACAATTTGAAAAGAGGAAGAGTTATTATGCAAATGAAGATGATGATGAAGTGTCCAGTGAAGATGAAGAAGATTCTGACCAAGCTCTACAAGTGCTCATGGAAAAGAAGCAAAAGAAGAAGGTTACTAAAGGAAAGGAGATATCTCAGAAATCATGTATAGCAGAAATTGAAGAAGATGAAACAGGTATTGATCACTGTTCTTGTATTTCACTTACCTGTATATGCAAAGGTAAAGATAGTGAAAGTAATAGTATGGATCTAGAAGAAGCTGTCAAGATTAAAGATGAAGATCAGCGAAAATCATCTAAGGAGAGTGAATCTATAGACAAGTATCAAAGGTTTCATGCTTATGCATCCAATCGAATGAAAAGACTAGAAGCAGAAATTAATGATCTAAATGCAGATCTCGAAATATCAAAAAGGAAGAATGAAGGTCTTGAAGCTGGGATCATCTCTCTACAAGCGGATCTTGAAGCATCAAGTAAGAAAAATGAGGAACCTCTACAATCATTTGAAAAGGAAGGTCTTGAAGCAGAAATCATTTCCCTCAAAGAAGACCTGGATAAATCAAATAAGAAGAATGCAGGACTTGAAGCAGAAAACATATCTCTGAAAGTAAATCTCGAAGCATCGAAGAAGAAGAATGAAGAACTCTTACAAACTTTTGAAGAACAAGGAAATGGGTTGAAAGAAGAAATTCTAAATCTGAATGATCAAATAGAAGACGGAAGAAGGAAAGAAGAAAGCATGAAAAAGCAATGCCAAGTCTTGGAGGTGGAGGTAAACATTCTCAAAGGTAAATTAGAAGAAAAGGTTAAACTTTTGAGGCTTCAAGATAGTAATAAGATTCTTGAAAATATTCTGAGTAATCAAAGGTCTCCCTCTATTAAACTTGGTCTTGGTTTTCATGAAACTGTCAAAGGAGAATCTAGTTCACAAGGAAATGCTAATGATTCAAAGGAAGTCAATACAAAATCTGAAGTGTTGAAAGAAACAAAAAGTCAACCAATAATCATGAATTCTCAAAGGAAATCATTCAATAATGTGGAATGCTTTAAATGTCATAATTATGGGCATGTTGCAGCAAATTGCAGAAGCAGATCATTTCAGTCACTATCAAACAGATTCTATTCAGAAAGGTACTCTGGTAGCTACAAGGGATATTGTTTTTCATGCAACAAGTATGGTCACAAAGCAGTTGATTGCAATAGGAGGAAGAACAGAGAAACACACTATGATCCTTATGCTTACTTCTCTGGCCACATGAGATGTTATGCTTGTAACAAGTATGGACACGTAGAAAAAGAATGCAGAATGAACAGATCTGAGAAAGTGGACAATTTCCAGCACACGATTAGAAAGTTCAAACAAATCTGGAAAAAGATGGAGGACCGATCAGAAACGTAGGGAATATTGACCCTACTGCAGTCATCCGCTTCTGAAGCTTACTTCTCTGAATGACTGCAGAAGTAATGTGAGATACATTATGAGGATGTATCATCACAGGAGGAGCAATGTATGATGATTCTCATGGTTGATTTGATTATTCTGGTTATATGTATTTCTGACAGAGCATCTGATATGAAGAAGACAGGTACAGGAAGGTCAAGTTCAGGGGGAGATGAAGGAATGTGAAAATTTCTATGCTTCACTTTCCATACGCGGGTTAGATGAACAAAAGTCGCGTATACACGTGAGTTCCAGTAGACACAGTAGCGTATGCATTAATGATAAGAGAATTGGGATAACAGCTGAGGAACAGGAGCACTGGTTCAGGGGGAGCATCAGTCTGACTGCTAATGATTGTACTGTTAAGCATTACTCTGGTTATACTCATGCTAATGAAATGATACATGGTTTCTTATGTTGAAGATTATGGATGAGTCCTGTTTGCTTTTTGATGAAGAGTATTCGTTGCTGAGATGAAAGTCTTATAATTCAGAGATAAGGACAGATCATACAGAGATTGTTGCTGATGACTTGTTGATGAAGGTGTTCAGGTTGCACAAGTTAAGGAAGAGCACTGGTTCAGGGGGAGCAGCAGATTGAATACTAATGATTGCATTGTTGGCACTATGACTGCTTATTCTTTGGTTATTGTGATACTCATGCTCAAATGATGATGGCTTGATACATGGTTTATTATGATGAGACTTTGAATAAGCCATGTTTACTGTTTGCTAAAGTTTATCTATTGGATGAGATTAGAAGTATTATGATTCAGAGATAAGAATAGATCATGCAGAGTTTGTTACTATGGTTGAGATCTTTTCCCTACATATGTTACTTCATGTTAAATCTTAAAGATCATGGTGATGTTGGACCACATGGATGATTGCTTGACACTTATGTGAAGATGCTGTTCTGGTATGATAATTTCTCTTGGAAAGAATGTATCGATGCTGCAAAGAATTTGAAGGCTTGGTTACTAATGTGTTTATGCTACAACCATTGGATGACGCTTGAAGACACAACTACATTGTTCTATCTATCTGTATTCCAGGGAAGCATTCAAATATCTCAGAAAGAAGCTGAACACTGTCTTTGCCTCACAGAGGATCAGATCTGGTTAAAATATAGAAGATGGTATTGGATACGCGGATTTCCTGAAACACAGTCGCGTATATACGCGAATTCATGTACATAAAACCGCGTATGTCTGATTGCTGACAAATTTCTGTTTAGGATCAGCTTTCTTCAGCACAACTGCAGTACTGTTTGGTATCTCTAGTATCTCTGGTGGTGTTCCAGTTCTTATAATACTGTTTCAATCTCTGATGTTTTAAAGATGCCTTGATGATTGGTTGAAAGTGTTCAGGATGCACAAACTAAGGGGGAGCCTTAGTCATATGGAAAAGATGCTTGGATGCACAGATTCAGGGGGAGCATTAGCCTTGCTGAGTATAATGCATTGTTAGCATTATTATGGGTCTAAAATATGTTCTCTTTCTTAAGGTCTTTCTGGTTTTGGTCATAAAAAGTCATACTTGTAATTTGATGAAAAGGTCTTGTTGAGATCCTTGATGTAAAATTGTAATATTCAGTCATGTAAGGACTTGTCAAAATTTGTAAACCCACTTGGTTGGGTAGTTGTATTGAAATGTGTAAACCCACTTGGTTGGGTATTTGAGTCTCATATGTAAATCCACTTGGTTGGATCTTTGATGTAAGCATGAGTCCTTGGTGATAGGAAGGTCATAGAGTCATGTACTTCATTGAAATATATGGATGAACTTTCAGCATGAACTCAAGAGGAGCATGATAATTTCATTGCACATCATATCTACAGTGCCCTATTCTACATGAAGAGAAAAGGGGGAGAGTGTGTTGGTTTTGATCCGCCCTTTTCCCTTGATGTCAAAGGGGGAGAGTGACATGGTGTTTGAATGACGATAATGGTGTGGTGATAAAACACCATCGTGGTTGCCATCAAGTCCAAATGGGGAGATTGTTGGCAATATGATGCAGAGTGTTGTCCTTGATGGCAACCCACTTAATGAAGATGAAGATATGAGATTGTTGGCATGTATTGTCCTTGATGGCAATCCACCTGATGAAGTTATTCTTGACTTGATGGACTTGGTAAATGATGTAAATCTGATGTGATATGATGTTTGTTGGCAATATGATGTGAGTGTTGTCCTTGATGACAACCCACTTGATAGAGTGTTGTCCTTGAATGGCAACCCACTTGATGAAGATGGTGGCAACCTACTTGATGAAGTTGTGCTTGATAGAATATGTCTTGATGAACTTGTTAAATGATGAAAATATGATGGATCTACAGTGAAGTACAGAATGTAATGATGGAAGAATTGTCAGTATGTGTCAAAGCATGATGAAAAGGGTATGTCTCAAGGCATACGCGGATTTGTCTAGGAGAAGTCGCGTATGCACGCGGGAAATAACGTTCCAAGTCGTGTATGGGAAAAAGCGCTCATAAAGTGCAAAACCAGGGGTAACCACCATGGTATTGACCCATTGTATTGAGTAATGATTCGTCTAAATGACCCCGTCCAGGAATACCATCGGAAGTAACGTGGTTTTGGCTCATGGTATTAAAAAAGGGTAAACCTATATAAAGAGAAGAAATTCATTGTGCAAATGAGGAGAGTGGTGCAAGATGTCTGAGCTTGAATGAATACTTCTCTCTGAAGTATATCTGAATGGAAAGGGTTACAGTTGAATGATAGATCTGAATGTATGATGCACCAATGAAGAAAATGATGAAGAAGGGTATCTAGATCTGAAATGAATTCGTATTTTCTAGATCTCTTTATGGAATGTTCTGATGTGAGATGAGGCGAACATGTTTCTGAAGTAAAGGGTAATATCTGAGCTATGCATCTGTTCTGAAGAATTGTGCTGAAATGTCTGAAGAAGTATACGCTGGTTCGTTTCAGTAAAAGCGCGTGTATACGCGGATCTGATGAAGGAAAAGCGCATATGTCAAGTTAGGGTTTTCTGAAGTATGTGCAGAGGTATACGCGGGTTTATATGAATGAAGGCGCATATGTACACGGGATAAGTGAAAGAAAAGCGCGTATGATAAACTAGGGTTTGCTGAAGTTGTGAGATGTCTAATCTGTTCTGCTGTCTTGCTGATATTTGTTTCTGATATATACTGTTGTTTGTCTATGATGATCTGGGTTGTTCAAAGATTAATTATGCTGTTATAGAGCAAGTGGTAGGTTTGATGAATGTTCCTTGAGCTTAATTGTATGGGTTGGATCCAGTGTGAAAATTGATGAAACGTGGTCCATGGTGGTGCTGAGGGTTGTAGCCTTCAGTCAGGGGGTTGTAGCTCCCTTCCAGGTGAGGCTGGTAAACGAGAGCAGGGGGTTGGTGCTCCCTTCCAGGAGAGGCTGGTAAACGAGTGCAGGGGGTCGGTGCTCCCTTCCAGGAGTGGCTGGTAAACGAGCGCAGGTGGGTGCCTGCGTACTGGTATGAGTCTGCGCCAGTACATAAGTTGTAAGATGTTTTCTTTATACTAAAATATTGAAGGCTGAGCAATGGCAGCGGTGGTTTTCTCCCGACTTGGGTTTCCACCTAAAATCCTGGTGTTCATGTGTGATGCTTATGTGTGATGGTTTGTTCTGTTCTTGCTGCACATGTTTACTGTTTATTGAACATCTAATGAATGAATGATGGAATGATATAAGTGAATAATTAATGGCATAATTAGATCTCTGTGTATACGCAAGTTTCATAAAGGGTATCTGCGTCTATACGCGAGTCTGTATCAGGAAAGTTGTGTATGGGTTTTAGAAGTAAGAAAAGGTAAAAGTTTTTGAGTCAGCACTGTCTTGATTCACCCCCCCTCTCAGTATTTTTCCCAACACACAGTATATTCAAAATCAGATGAAGAGCATCTGGTTCACTTAAGAAAGGTTTTCAAAAATGTAGAAAATATGGTTTATCTCTGAATCCCAAGAAAACAATTTTCGGTCTCGAAGAAGGAAAACTCCTAGGTCACATCATTTCTGAAGATGGAATAAAAATAGACCCCAAAAGAATTGAAGGCATACTGCAAATCAGTCACCCCAGAAACATAAAGGAATTGCAATCCTTTATTGGAAAAAATAATTTCTTAAGAAGATTCATCCCAAATCCTGTCGAACTTTTGAGAGATATCACAAACATGTTAAAAAATGAAGTTGAGGTTAAATGGACTACAGAAGCCAAAAAATATTTTGAATTGGTTAAAAAAGCCCTGACCGAAACACCAATACTGATAAGTCCTGATTTCACCAAAGATTTTTACATTTTCTCATTTTCATATGAACACATGATAGCTGCAGTATTATTACGAAAGAACGGAGCAGGGCAAGAACAACCCATAGCCTTTTTCAGCAAATCCCTAAGAGATGCTCCCTTAAAATATAAAATCATGGAAAAACAGGCATTTGCATTGGTAAAAGCACTAAAATATTTCCGAGTTTATATCTTGCATTCTCATATCATTGCTTTCGTTCCTCATATCGTTTTCAAAGATATATTAAATCAAGATCCCGATGGTAAAAGGGGAAAATGGATCACTATCATCTTAGAATATGACTTAGAAATCCGACCCACCAAAATTGTTAAGGGACAAGGACTCGCAAGACTAATGGCTGAAACCAACCTCCAAGCATTAGATATAAATTTTGTTGACACCTTAGAAGAACAGGAAGAATGCACAGCCCCTCATGTTGTAGAACTAGTGTTTTTAAATTCACCTTGGTATACTGATATTATTTATGTGTTATTTTATCTTAATGCTCCTCCAACCTTATCTAAGACAAAAGAAAGATTCCTCAAACAAAAATATTTAAAGTTTTGTATTTTAGATGGAATTATTTATTGGAAAAATCCCATTGGTATGTTGCTTAAATGTTTGCTTGAGGATGATGCAGAAAAAATTATGCACAAAATGCACAAAGGAGAATGCGGAGGTCATCTCTACTAGAAAACCAAAGCCAACAAAATCCTTAGAGCCGGTTATTATTGGCCTACCTTATTTCCTAACACTCACAAATTGGTTATGACATGCCATAAGTGCCAATTTTTTGATGGCAAGAAAATTGTTTTACCTTTGCCCTTCCATCCCATCATAGTTGAAGTACCTTTCCAGCAATGGGGTTTAGATTTTATTGGGGAGATTCACCCTTCTTCATCTGCTCAACAAAAATGGATCCTTATAGCCACTAATTTCTTTACCAAAAGGATAGAATCCATACCCTCCAGGAATGCTACCGATTCAGTCATCATTAAGTTCCTAGAAACCAACATTTTATCTAGATTCGACTGTCCTAGGAAAATTATCACTGATAACGCTGCTGCCTTTTCCTCCAAAAGAATGGTTGAATTCTGTTACAATTATCATATTGCATTAGGACATTCCATAGCTTATTACCCTCAAGGTAATGATTTAGCCAAGTCCTCTAACAAAAGCCTAGTCAACATCATTAATAAGCTTCTTGAACAAAATCAAAAGGTATGGCATGGAAAACTAGTGCATGCACTATGGGCTGATAGACTAACCACCAAAAAATGAATCGGTATGTCTCCCTACCAACTAGTGTATGGCATGGATGCTATTTTCCCAACATCTTTAGGGGTTCCAGTAATGAAGCTATTGAAATAAGTTCAAATAGAAGAAAATGACATGCAAAGGAGGATAAATTAGACTATCCATTTACAGCAAACAAGAGAAGAAGTTTACCAAAGGACTTAGTTAGTGCAAGATAAGATGAAGCAGATTTTCGATAGAAGGACCAAGGAAAATGATTTTCAGATTGGGGATAAAGTGTTAAAATGGGATTCCAGAAGAGAAGATCAAGGAAAGCATGGTAAGTTTGAAAACTTATGGAAAGGGCCTTTCATTATTAGTTTAGTTAGCGGAAACAATGCTTTTTTTCCTGCAAGAACCTGATGGGACTGAAACTTTTGGAGGTCCTGTGAATGGTAGGACACTAAAACATTACTTTTGTCAAGAGATCCAGTTTTAAACATTTTCACTCATTGTACATATCACTGTTTGAAGAAATAAATCAAAAACAGAAAATACAAAAATAATAGAAAGGTTGAAAAGAGGGAAATTTAGAAAATAGCAGAAAATCCCAATGTTAAAAAAAATAGTCGTGCTGAAAGTGTGAAAGTCTAAATGCCACTAATAGTGCTCAAAATATATCTTGTTCAGTTATCTAGCCTAATCATAACTGAACATGTTTTAACTTTATTGCTGATAAGTTAGTGAAAGAAGTGATAGTCAAATTGTGTAGGCTTGACTTGTCAAAAAAAGTAGATTAGGAAAAGATACCGGTTCCACACACTCAAAATAGAACCAAAGAGGAAAACAGGGATGAAAAACAAACTATGTATCCTAGCCCTGATTTTTCTAAATCTTGTTTTCGTGCAAAATAATATTTTTGTGTAGCTTGTCTTTTATGCCACAAAGACATGACAAATTAGACCCTCTAATCCTGATTTGGTCATTTTTCAATTTCATGTTTTAGTATAGTGAATGAAATCCTGTCAAATAGCTTAATCTTGACAGTTGATCTAGCATAGGTAGAGAATCAAAGGAGTTCATCAGTTCAAATCTGAACTCCCGGAAGATATAAGTGTAGAATTAGATAGTTTTCTTTTTCAAAAATATCATGTCAAAGGGTTTTTAGTCCAAATGCACCTAAAAGAAGAAAAAATGTTAGGAAATATAGTTGGGTAGGTAGATGTGACTTTGATGCTAATCATGCTATAAATTTTCAGAAATAGCATCAAGAAAGAAAGAAATTTGCGACAATTGATAAGGCATTGGTCTTCACAAGCCAGAGATCTGCAGTTTTGGACACCTCCTGAAAAGGAGCTACCCTCCCCAAATGGAGCCACTGTTATTCATCAATATTTTTACTTGTTATTGATGACTAGTTTCCTTAGCTCAGTTTTCTAGAAGCTGATCTCAAAACTGTCAATTTGTCATCTATAAAACACCCCAAAACAATTTTTGTCCTCCTACCCCTTCCTGTCAGTCTATGATGAGAAAAATCTCCAGTTTTCAAAGTCCTATCTTGTTTCAACAAAATATCCTTGTCTAGGGCTGTCTTAGCTTGGTTTATCTGCTGTCATTTACCCTTGTTTCTCATGCCATTCACTATCCAAAGGTTGACAAAGTGTATGCAACTCTATCCCTGGTCATCATGTCATTTGAAAATCTTATCATGCCTAATAAAACACTTAGAATCTGTCAAAATTGTCCCTAAGTTAGATAGTGGTGTTTAGGGAGTTTTTCCTTGGTTAAGAGATCCTAATCCAAAAGCCTGTGTCTAGTACCAGTCAACCTTAAATACTTCCCTACTCTGCAAAGCAAACCTTGGTCTATCCATAGGTCGCACACCACTAAGAGGTTACTTTGTCTCATTTCAGAAGAAGTTCAACAAAGATCCAAATTAGGAAAATAGAAGGTTTGTAACTGTCTGAAGAAATATACTTAGATCACGCAAAATCTCCATGAAACACCAAAGGAGCTCTCCAAGGTTCAAAAGCATGTGTTTTTACATCTCTATAGGGGTGTAATTTAATGATGACCAGTGTACAAAGGAGGGAAAAAGGGACAAGTTCAAATAGGTCTCTCATGTTGAAAAGGTTTCCTTATCAATGAAGAAAATCAAGTAAAATGAGATGTTGATTAGCAGTGCTCCATGATCTCCTCCAAAAGCAATGCTGCATAATCTTCCGAAAGGCATCATCATGTAGGGAATAAGAAGATAGCTGCTTCTTATGCTACCTTGAACCTGGGATGTGAACATTAGTCAAAGGAAATTTCAAGGTACCCTGAAAACATAGTCAATGGAGAGTTAGTTCAAAGGTGTTTAACAGTGAGCATTATCCTTATACCAACCACTTTATTCACTCCCTAAAAACTTCACAGTGATATGATACCAAGCAAAGACATATATTACAGAGCAATGACACAGTGTTGAAATAAATTAAATTTCATGTGTATAATGATAACCTCCTTCATGAAAAGCGGATGGTTAGAAGCACAATGAAAGAACCTCCTTAAAAAAGCAAAGGGTTAGGAAGACATTGTTGTGGCCTCCTTCACAAACAAGCAGAGGGCCAACATGTCCTTAAGTGACTTCAGAAGCTATTGTGCGCCACCTCCTCCAAATATGAAAAGAGGATGCATAGCAGGATTAAAATTATGTTTAAGAAAGTTTTCTTTTGGAAAGACAAGTTGAGGAATAGTGGTGACACGAATGAAAGATGATAGGTTAAAAGGTCTTTTTCATATCACAAGAAAAAGGTTGACATGCTGGTGTTAAGGGCCTTTGATCTTGTGTTTATGAAAACCCCCTTCAAAGGATAAATCAGAGATTATAATTTTGACTAAGAGCAACCTCATCTAAATGGTAAGGTGGTAAACTAAGTTGGGTTTAAAATGGCTTCTACAAACTCACATGAAGAGATAGTCCACCTAGATGATTTATATGGAAAATACATTTTTCTTCTTAAACAGATCCCTTATGGTTTAAAAAAATTACTTCCTCCAAGTGATGAATGAAGGGAGAGCGCCAAAGGTTACTTTCAGATCATTCAAAAGGCAGAGGGCATATTGTTGAGATAGGTGAAACTTTCACTGTTTGAAGGCCTCCTTCACAAAAGCAAAGGATTAGCTCTCCAAAAGATTTAAAATATGGTTCATCTTATTCAAAGGGTAAAGCAGACATATAGGAAACCAAGTCTTGGTCAATTCAAGGAATTTTCTTTTTAAGATATTCTGAATCAGAGGATCAATTCAAGTCTCAAGTTTGAAGTGGCCACCTTCGAAAGGACAAAAAGGCACACTGTTTGATAAAGACAAACTCTTTGTGTTCTAAGGTGATCTTCTCGGGAAACAAGCAGAAGTTCAAGTCATGGTTGATGACCTCCTTCAAGAACAAGTGGAAAAGGTCAAAATATGTTTTAAACACCTCCTTCACTTCACAAAAACAGAGGATGCATTATGGTGTTGAGAGGCTGCAGTAGTGGTTTTTCATGGTGACCTCCCTTGTAGACAAACATAATCAAATCATAGTTTGATAACCTCCTTTGTGACAAACAAGGTGTTAAAAATAATCATCAAGGTTAAAAAGGTTGTGAAGAGAAATTCGCAGTGACTTTAGAGTGAAGACATCAGCCCTTTTTCAAGGTTCTCTTTCAACAATCAAAGGAAGAAAAACCATTTTCAAATACAAAATCACAGTTTCATTTTGTTTTTAAACAAATGATAAGGTAAACAGAGGATTTTCATTGTGGTTTTGAAAGGCCGCAATAGTGGTTTTTGTAATGACCTCCCTTATAGACAAACCGAAGAATAACACAGTTTTTATAGCCCCTTTCATAACAAGAAGGGGTTAAAAGCAAACAACAGGGTTAAATAAGTTTTGAAAAGAAATTTACAGTGACATCAGAAATGAAGACTTCAGTGATTTTTCAAAAGTCTCTTTCAAACAAACAAAGGAAAGACTATGTTCAAATAAAAATGCAACAAAGTCATTTTGTTTTGAAAACAAAGACAAAAAGGGATGTTTCTTTTTTCAAATTAAAAGAAGGAAAAGGGTTTTAAAAAGCCTTATGAGTGTAAGAGGGCATGAGCTAACATTCATTATCAACATACAAACAACTTCCACGGAGAAAAGAAAACAAGTCTCGAGCAATATTTTGAGCATTTACAGCTTATTTGACACACGACACGCCTGTAACATAGCGCGGCACACCTGTAGGTGACTACAGAAGGGTCTTTTACATAGTGCGACGCACCTGTAGAAGTGCACGAAACGCCTGCGCCCGGCGTTCAACGGGCGCCCAGGGCCGACCCGACAACCTCAAACGTGGCACATTTCTTCCCGTTCAGGCCTGCTCGGCCCAGTAACCATCTCTGAATGTGGGTTGTTCTTTCCCGTTCAGGCCTGCCTGGCCCAGTAACCATCTCTGAACGCGGGTTGTTCTTTCCCATTCAGGCCTGCCCGGCCTAGTAACCATCTCTTAACGCGGTTTCTGCCCACATGGGCCAATACTCAAAGGAGTTCTCAAAGGTGCCAAGATCAGGTTTTGAACAAAAATCTTGTCTCCTAACACAATAAAATACATATCATGGAGGTATTTATGTATCTAGGCCTAAATTTTGTTTAAAATTAATGGAAAATTTGGTGTCAAAGTGTCAAAGAAACAGTGATAAAGTAGCAAAGGCCTATTGATAGTTTTAAAGGAAGATTGGTTGTTTTAAGTTTGTAAAAGGATAATCACAGTTTTACAAAGCCAAACTTTGTGTGCTAAAAGGGGAAAAGAAACTGATCTTCATCAAACAGTTTATCTACTAGCTTAGGAAAGAAAGAAAACAGTGATTTCAAAGGGAGGAACTTAGTTGTTTCCAAGAAAACCATCTTTGCCAAAAATCACAGAGAATCACTATTTAAAAACTAGTGCCTTGTGAAATTTTAAAATTGGTTTTTCAAGTACATAAAAGATCATACAGAGTTTGTTTTGAAAACTTCTTACTGAGTGACAGGGAGACTACTTTGTTTAGAGAAAAAATGATCATTAAAGAGGAACATTTTGTTCAAAGGGAAAGCACAGTGTTTTTCAAGAGTGTACTCTTTGCTTAGAGAGAAAGGAAGATAGTGATTGGGTGAAACAGTTTTGATCAGTTTATAAGGGGTTTTCTCACGTCTTAAACAGTGATTTCAAAAAGTAGTGATTGAGGGAAAGAGTTTTTGTGTCAAAAAAAAAGGGGACTTGCCTTCAAAAACCACAAATAGATCTTACTAAAGGCCTCTTTTCTCAAAACATAGTGCTGGAGAAGTAATTTTTTTTCATTTAACAAACACTTGTTTGCCAACTAAAGAGAAAAGCAGTAGTGTATTTTTCAGTACATTTCAAGGTCTTGTTTGGGAAGTCAGTGAAGGGTATCAAAAGAAAAAATTCCTCCAAAGAAGGACAGTAGAAGTGGGTATCACAATAGGTATGAGCATATTACAACTCAAGAGGTGAATGAATCTCCTTCATTACTTTGCAATTTTCATGAAGTAGGATGCTTGGATTTTTGCCAAAAAGTCCAAGAAGTAAAAAGTCACCCTCCTTTGACACATTTGTTTGCTTTTAGGCTGCAAGGAAAGCATGTCCATCTAGCAGGTCTGGATTTAAAATTCTCTCCTAGGGCTATCTCCAAAGCTACTAAGATCCCATATATAGGAGAAAAGTGGTTCAAACAAACATACTTAGATCTGAATCACTACAAACCCTTTCTAAAACTAGACCATCAGGATGCTTGCCAAGCTATTTTCCCTTTTTCTCACTTTTTGAGTAGCTATGCCCCCCTCATGAAAGTCATCATGAATTATTTCACATGTGAAGGGAGGTTTTCCTAGATTTATGCCTATCACATCAGGCTTCTTATGCATTTCACAAGAACTTAGTTGCTAAACCTACCTTTCTTCCTCTATAGAAGCATTGAAAAGATGGCCTCTACTATCCAAAAGAAGCCCTCTTCTCAGCAACAAGTTTGTCTATTTCATCATTCCCTTATCAAGATCATCATCCTCCATCAACTTGAGAAAAAGGGAGTTTCTTGGGACTCTTTCATCTCCCATCCCGATTTTGTCATTGCCTCTTCATCTCATGCGCCTTCCTCACCATCCACTCATCATGTTTCTCCTTCTTCTAGTAAATCCACTCCTAAAATACAAGAATCCCCTATGATTTAGAGTGAATAAGAGAAGAGGCAAACTAGTAGTGAAGAAGAGAAGAGGCAAACTAGTAGTGAATAAGAGAAGAGGCAAAGTAGTAATGAAGAAGGGAAAAGTGACAAGAAGCAAACTAGTGATGATGAGTGACAAAGTAAAGACTCTAAGCATGATAGTGGGGAAGAATGAAATGATGGTGAGCATGAAAACAATGATGGTGAACATGAACAAAATGATGGTGAGCATAGCAGTCATGAAGAGGAACATGATGGCAGCCAACACAACAGTAAGCATGATGGTGATGAGGGACAAAATAGTGAAGGTAAAGAGCACATCAGTCATGAAGAAAGTAGAGACATAGATGAAAAAGACAGTCCTCAACATGAAAAACAAAGTGGTAGCCAAAATAGTGATGATGAGGGTCATGATAGTCCTCAAAATGATGCTTATGATGAGAAACAAGACAACCCTCAAGAAAGCAATGATGATGGCAAGCAAACACCAAACAGTGAGCATTCCGAAGGGGGAAACATGGAGAAAAATGATCAAAACAGTCCTAAGGGCAGCCAATACCAAACCAGTGACCAAGTTGAGCAAGTGCATGTTATGAAACTATCTCTCTCTTCTCCTCAACACAGCCAAAATCATGTGCTAGCTACCTCTCCTAGGCAAGGGGCCATTACTATCGCTCCAAAAGTGGCGAAGCCTAGAAACACTAGATCAGAAAAAAACAAGATCACTCCAGTAGTGACTAGCAATGTCACAAGAGCTGTAAGAAGTAGAGGCAAGCTGCCTAAGAATAGTATTGTTGAATTTCCAAAGAGGAAGAGGACCAAGAAGTCTATCCAAGGCAAGGAGAAAGAAAAAGAGGAGAGTAGTCATGAAAAGGAAAGGGAGTTTGACATCATCCAGATAGACAATGATGATGGGGATGATGAAGCTAGAATTCCTGAGGCTCTTTTAAAAAAAGAAGAAGCCCAAATTCATGACCTACAAGCTGATCTAGAAAGTTCCAAGGACCTCATACATGTTCTACAGATGCAAAACAAAAAAATGAGTGGTCAAATGGTAGTTTATGAGGCCCGAGCTTTCAAATACCAAAGGGAAGCCTACAAAGCACATGTCAAGCTTGAAGAGCTTATGGGCGAATTTGATGATACTGAAGAAGAAGAGCATCCAATGAGAAAGAGGCCTAGGACTATGGGTCTCAAGAAAGATTTGGAGAAAAAGAAGGAAGAAGAGGCAGGCCTTGTTCGATCTTATCCTCTTACTCAATTGCTCGCCCAAGAAATAGAAAATAATAGAGAACCATGGATTGAAAGGGCTAACAAGAATTTGGAGGATAAGTTAGAGAAAGCTAACAGAGACTTGAGTCTACAAAAGAAGATGACCGGGCACTACAAGAAGTTGAACCAATTTGCCCAAAAAAAGCTCAAACTTGCTCAAGAAAGGCTCAATGCTACCCGAAAGAGGCGCCCGGTAGAAAAAAATGGAGAAAGGCACATCAGTGATAAAAATATTGGCCTAAGCTTCCTTACATGCTTCTGAGAACCCATGAGGGGCTTGCTCACCAAAATTGAGCAAATTTTGACAAGATTTTGTTTTTTGTGTTTTTGGCCATAATTGCACATTTTTCAAGGAGCTTCCATGGGTGCTAGGAGCATCCTCAGCTCATGAAAGTCATTTTATTGGATGGAATAAATTCCGGGGCAGATACTCACAAATTTTCAAATCCAAAGGAGGTGTTTTGGTCCCCCAAAGAGGTGAAAAACAATGATTTTTTGACTTTCTGCCTCACATATCAACAAGGGCTACTTTTTTGGTTTTTTCCACTCAGTTCCGTTTTTGACATAATTCTAGAGATCAGTTTGGGAAATATCAAATATTTCCATAAGATCGACATCTAGTTCTTTCCAGCAAGCCATCACGGGCCTCATTTCGACATCGTGAGGTCCCTCAAAAGTTGTCTACAAGATAGGGAATCTTCTGCTGCTACGTTCCTGTAGCATTTTGGCAAAAAAGGTAGTTTTCTAAAGTGGCTTATCCAAATGTGCGTTAAACCTTTTTTGGCCATTGTTATTTATGAAAAGTCAATTTTATTTCCTTTTTTATCATTTTAAGATATTTTTAAAGATATTTTGTGCCTTGGGATTTGCAAAGCCTCAAGGACAAAATCAGATATTTGTAATAGGCCAATGGCCTTCTAGATACTCTTGGATAGTTTCTTACTCTTTAGCCTATATATTCCAAGAGATTTCATTGTATCAGGAGGCTGAAATTGATGTTATAGAGAAATACATGGTTATACAAGCTTGGAAGAAACACTTTGTCTCATGATGTGGATGACTTGTTGTTTGTCTTGGATGGTGGAAGAGGACTGTTTGTTGGATTCCTTGGCTTGGTAAATGGTATAGTGTTCCTATCTGTATGTTTTCCTTAGTTTATCGTCCATGTTTCCATGTTTCTTGCTTGCTTTAGGTCAGTAAAGAATAGATTTGAGACATTCCCATGGAGGCACCTCAAGTTTCATGATTTCATTACAGTTTCTATGTTTTTCTTCTTTCTTAGTTATGTCAAAGAATTATTAACTGCTCTTTGATACCCTAAGAACTTGTTATAAATTTCATTAATGGTTATTATGTATGCTATCTAGTATAATTCATGGTAAGCCTTGTTTACTCATAGCTAACCAAAACCCCATTACTGAAACCCTTCTTTGAATGTTTGATTGTCCTAGTTGAACCAAAGAGGTCTTGTGTTGATCTTGCCCTTTGCCTATGCTCTGCAATCTTAGTTCAAAGTTCTCGATAGCTCAAAATATGATGTCTAGGAGTTCCCTCTTTGTAGATTGAGTTATTTGTTTGTCTTGTTTGTTTTCCCTAAAGCCTGAAGGCGATTTTCCCAAAGTTAGAGGGTATTATACTTCTATGTATTGCCTGAATGTTTATTTTATGCATCTATCATTTAGAAGTTTCATTTATCGTGATTAATGGTTAGCCCTACCACATGGATGTCTGCTGTAGAACTATTTATGCTTAAACCACTTTTCCCTTCACAAATTTAGTGTCCATCCCATTTCATTCCACCTAAAAGAATCCATTTTACCTCGACCAAATCGGCCCTGCAATATATCTTGTCCACCCTTTGAGGCATTCTAGACCTTATTGACCCCATAGCCCAGTTGATCTGACAATATTTTTATCTATCTATCCTTTGATCAGTTCTTCCCTCAAAAAACCTAAAGAAAACTAAAAACACACTAAACAACTAGCCTAAAATCAATTACACAAGAAGAAAACAAATCTACATCCCTTGCACAAATAGAGAGAGCCCTCTTTGAGTCCAGGAAGGCTAGGTCCTTGGGCTCCAAAGGTGGTTTGATGTTACCCTGTCACTTGGCTTGCCAATCTACCAAATCACGAGACCCTAACATTGTAAATACTTTCCTTTGATTGGACAAATTTCAAAAGTAACGGGTCTTCCTTCTTGCATTAAAAAAACACCAATTCCATTTCCTGAGGCATCACATTCTACAATAAAGGTTTTTGTGAAGTATGGTGTAGCTAAGACTGGTGCTAGGCACATTGCCTCTTTAAGATGTTCAAAGGCCTTAGTTGCTTCAGGAGTCCAAGAAAATGCATCTTTCTTCAATAATGTTGTTATAGGTGTTGCGATTCTCCCATAATTCTTAACAAACTTGCGATAATACCCTATTAACCCAAGAAATCCGCGCAACTTCTTTATGGTTGTGGGGAATTTCCATTCCTTAATGGCTTTAATTTTGTTAGGGTTTACCATAACACCCTCGTGATATACAATATGACCCAAATATTCCACCTCTTGTACTCCAAAGAAACATTTGGATGTTTTTTCATATAATTGTTTCTCCTCCAATAGTTTGAGCACCATGTCAACATGTTGAACACGATCCTTCCAAGACCTGCTATAGATTAGTATATCATCAAAAAATACTAGCACAATTTTTCTAAGGAAGGGTTTAAAAATGGAATTCATCAACCCTTGAAATGTAGAAGGTGCATTGGTAAGGCCAAAAGGCATGACCAAAAATTCATAATGACCCTCATGAGTTAGAAACGATGTTTTCGGAATATCTTCAGTCTTCATTCTAATTTGATGATATCTTGAACGAACATCAAACTTGGTAAAATAAATTGCTCCATGTAATTCATCCAATAATTCATCAATCAAAGAAATAGAAAATTTATCTTTAATAGTGAGCTTATTGAGATCCCTATAATCCGGACACATGCACCATGATCCATCCTTCTTGGGCACCAATACTACTGGAGCAGAGAAAGAAGTTTGACTAGGTTGAATTATACCAGCCTCTAACATTTCTGCAATCATACGTTCAATTTCACTCTTTTGGACATAAGCATATCTATAAGGCCTGATGTTTGGAGGAACACTTCCTGGAATCAAATGAATAGCATGATCATGATCATGAATAGGTGGGAGTCCTTTGGAAGTTTCAAACACCTTGGAATGATTGTCCGAGACTTTTTGGAGATCTGAAGAAATAGATGATTTTGATGTTGGAACTTCTAGTGAGCATAATTGTGCAATTACGCCTCGTTGTTCTTTCTTCAAAAGCTTTGTCATGACATTAGAGCTTATTATCTTGCATGGCTTCCTTGCAATACCCCGTAATTCGATTTCCTTTCCTTCCAAAAAAAAATTCAAGAAAATTTATTGAAAATTAAAAGCTACTGTCCCCAAATATTGTAACCGTTGTACTCCTAGTACAACATCAACACCTCCCATTGGGATGGAAATCATTGGAATATTCAATACATATTCCCCCATGGCTAGCTTGTTATTATGTCATGTTCCAGAGCAATTTATAGCTCCTCCATTTGCAACCATCATTTGACATTCTGGTGCTGGGTATAGGAAACAATTCAATTCCTTGGCTACCTTACAATGAATAAAATTAAGGGTACTACCCGAATCAATCAACATTATTACCTTTTTCTTCTTGATATGTCCATATATATTGAGAGTTTGAGGAGTGGTATTTCGTGCCAATGAATTACAGGATATGGTCGGACTAATTTCTTCTTCTTCTAGGGTTGGGTATTGTTGAAAATGGCAACAAGAAACAGTGAAGGAGGCCTCCTGAAACATCTTTCCTGATCCTAGTTGGAAAGTGATCACCTAAACTAGGTGGGGACCACACATGTGATTTTTGTCGAAAAGTCTATTTTTAGATTATGTCTATTTTTAGACATATGGAGCATGGTCTAGGAGTTGTGGGATGCTATTCTTGGATGATTGGTCAAGTTGGTAAAAATATATGGACAACTATTTTTAGACATACAGGTCGAAGTCTATTTTTAGACTGCCTGTCTAAAAATAGGTCAGTCAAATATTATTAACCCTTAATAATATTTAGACTATAAACATTATCTTATCCTCTTGGAGCACTTCAGTTTGATGCTTGGATGTGGCACATGCAGCTGACAGAAGGAAATACGCTTTTCCTAAGGGTTAGTTGAGCTATTGCATGGTTGACTTCATTTAGAACTCATGTGGCAGAGTTTGGTGGAGTTGATGAGACAGTTGGTGGAGTTGTGTTCGGTTTAACTTAGTTGAACTAGTTGTATTTAGTCTAACTGATAAATACACTAGTGATGAGTGGTGTGAATTAATTATTAATTAATTTACTAATTATTAACTCATAAATCAACTAAAGAACACATCAGTTAACTGCAATGCATGGACAGTTCAGTGGAGACCAGTGTTAGAGGTGGGTGAAAGGGTGGAGTCTACTATCAGTTGTGACTATAGTGTGCATGAGATTTGCACAATCATTGGAGGAGATTGCCAATGAGGATTGCGTAGTTAAATCCAAGGGAATTCGAATTCATTCTATTCCATTCTCTCATCTTGGATTGCGCAGTAGAGGTAGGCAAACAGTGGAGGAGTTTTGAACCCGTGACTTGTTCAAAACTGAGCTAGTTTGTGTGTAACTTTTGGAGACAGTACTGAGTACTTGTGAGGAGTATTGTAATGAGATTGTTACATGATTCTTCTTCATTATAATATACAGACAGTAGGGGGTTTTCAGTTGTAATCTTTCCCCGGTATACATACTGTGTTATATGTGTTGAATTTCTATGTGCGCATGTGAATGTTTTCAATACCGCTTGTTGTTTTTATTTCCGCATGTGATGATTAATGCGTAGAAGAGATTATGTGTTATGTATGAAGCTCAAATAGTATGTGACCAGGATAATCTCAGTGAATAATTCAGCAAATTATTCAAATTTCTACATGGTATCAGAGCGATATTGATCATCAGATCTATTATTCAGAAAGTGATTGCATTTTATTTCTTCAGGCAGAGTCTGCAATCGGGCTAGGTAGCCTCCGGATTCATCCTTCTTTGAAGGTGAAAGGTCTGGTAAATGCCCATGCAGTCGATCTTTGATTTGGAAATAATTTGTTCTCACGAATTTTAGATCGGAAGCAGTGGAGTTTGGAGCTGTTGGAATTCGAATTTGCAGCAGTGTTTTCTTGGTGTCGAAGTCAAAATGTCTTATCAAGGATTGCGATTGGAGTATGCTCTTGAAGGCAGCTCGAATTATATTTCATGGAGAGATAGGATGGAGGCAGTGCTCAATGACAATGGGCTGAAGGAGTTCATAGATGCTGAATTTCCAAAGCCTAGCAAAGCAGCCTTGGTTGAGGCTTGGCAAAAGAAGACAGCAAGGTGTCGAAGGATTCTGTTGGAGGGCGTGAAGGATCACATAGTGTCTAGCCTGCATGGAAAATCTTCTCCATATTTGATGTGGAAAGCTTTGATAGAATTGTTCCAGAGCAAGAGCGACCAAAGGAAGTTGGCGCTCAAGGATAAACTCAGGAAAATAAAGATGGAGAAGAATGACACTATTCCGGTATACTTGACAAAGTTTGTCCACTGCAGGGATGAACTTGGGAGTGTAGGAGTTAGTGTGGAGGATGAGGAACTGGTGAGCTTGGCTCTCCTTGGTCTTCCAAAGAGTTGGCACTCCTATCAGGATTTTGTCAATGGCCGGGAGAATTTGCCAGGATGGGAAAGACTGTGGTCTGATTTTGTGCAAGAGGAGATAAGGCGGAGTACCAGGGACAGATCTTCATCAAAGGTATCTGATGAAGAAGACTATGATTTGGCTGCCAAATCAAGGAAGGGGAAGGGCAAGAAGCATGCTTCTCAATCCGGTGTGGATGGTAAAGAGTGTGACATGTCCAAAGTGAAGTGTTTTCACTATCACAATCATGGAAATTACGCCACGAATTGTCCACAGAAGAAGAAGAACAAACAGGCTGCTGGAGCTGCAGCTGGTGAAGCTCTTGCCTCACAATTTGAGCTGGACTTCTCATTGATCGCATGCATGGTGTCTAGTGCATTGGGATCGGGGTGGTATTTTGATAGTGGCGCTTCCTTTCACATGACGGGAGATGTGAATCTTTTCAATGACTTGGTGGAGAAAAATCTCCAGATGCATGTTGAGTTGGGCAAAAATGGACGATACAATGCGACCGGCATTGGTACCATAACCTTTCAGAGGGAGTCAGGTAAACTCATTCTTTTACAAGATGTATTGCATGTACCAGGTCTAACAAAGAATTTGATCTCAGTCGCAATGTTAGAGGATAAAGGGTATGAAGTTGTCTTTAGAGAAGGGAAAGATTTCCTTCGGCACAAGGCAACGGGACAAGTCAAGAAGGTTGGGATTCAAGCAAAGAATCTCTACAGACTTGAAGTAGATGGGATGTCTACGGAGCTTCCTACTGTTGGGAAGCGGGAGAAAGACATGCAACTGATGCTTGAGAGGGAGCAAGTTTTGCATGCAGGTGAAAGTGAACCTCGAGGTGTGGAGCAGCCACAAGAGGATCATGGAGTGGGAGAAACCACTCATGCAGAGAAATTTCGAGGCAGATGGGCAGAGGGAGTGCATGCAACTATACCACCAGGTGAGAGGTG
Organism: Pinus albicaulis; assembly: GCA_034641835.2. Classification (NCBI taxonomy): domain Eukaryota; kingdom Viridiplantae; phylum Streptophyta; class Pinopsida; order Pinales; family Pinaceae; genus Pinus; species Pinus albicaulis. The sequence goes on along the minus strand of JAXQQM020065317.1, from coordinate 1,326 downwards.
GGGTGACATGCATGATTAATCCCAAGAGGAGATTTCTGGGCAGGATTCATGGAGATGGTGTGGATCTCATGAATTGAACCTAGCTACGAGGTGCCCATAGCGCAGCAATAGCATGATCATTTGGATTGATGCAGGCAGATCAAAGTGACAGTGTCGGATACTGGAGCGCGAATCAAAGTTGACAGCAAGTGCAAAGTGCATGGGTGCAAGAGTTCAACAACGCAGTGGTTCCTGATGACATGTGCAATTGGCCAAGCAGAAGTCGAAGACTTTGATGATAGATGCATCAGACTGATTAAGTTGTTTGGAGCCTATTCAATTTCAGAGATGTTGCATGCAAAGGGTGCATGGCGCATGCATGGAGTTGCATGGTGCATGCATGAGTTTGCATGGCGCATGCAAAGGGTGCATGGCGAATGCATGGAGTTGCATGTCGCATGCATGGAGTTGCATGGCGCTTGTAAAGGTTGCAGGGCGAATGCATGGAGTTGCATGTCACATGCAATGACAGTCCTTTCTTGTTGAGAGGGAGTGTTAAAAATGACAACAAGAAACAGTGAAGGAGGCCTCCTGAAACATCTTTCCTGATCCTAGTTGGAAAGTGATCACCTAAACTAGGTGGGGACCACACATGTGATTTTTGTCGAAAAGTCTATTTTTAGACGATGTCTATTTTTAGACATATGGAGCATGGTCTAGGAGTTGCGGGATGCTATTCTTGGATGATTGGCCAAGTTGGTAAAAATAGATGGACAGCTATTTTTAGACATATAGGTCGAAGTCTATTTTTAGACTGCCTGTCTAAAAATAGATCAGTCAAATATTATTAACCCTTAATAATATTTGGACTATAAACATTATCTTATCCTCTTGGAGCACTTCAGTTTGATGCTTGGATGTGGCACATGCAGCTGACAGAAGGAAATACGCTTTTCCTCAGGGTTAGTTGAGCAATTGCATGGTTGACTTCAGTTAGAACTCAAGTGGCGGAGTTTGGTGGAGTTGATGAGACAATTGGTGGAGTTGTGTTCGGTTTAACTTAGTTGAACTAGTTGTATTTAGTCTAACTGACAAATACACTAGTGATGAGTGGTGTGAATTAATTATTAATTAATTCACTAATTATTAACTCATTATTCAACTAAATAATACATCAGTTAACTGCAATGCATGGACAGTTCAGTGGAGACCAGTGTTAGAGGTGGGTGAAAGGGTGAAGTCTACTATCAGTTCTGACTATAGTGTGCATGAGATTTGCACAATCATTGGAGGAGATTTCCAATGAGGATTGCGCAGTTAAAGCCAAGGGAATTAGAATTCATTCAA
>JAXQQM020061514.1:0-52770 GCA_034641835.2 Pinus albicaulis | reverse complement strand
CACGCAACTCAGGAGCCAACATATAGGATGTTGTTGTACTGACACTGCAACATATAAGGGTGAACGACATCACTGGCAGAAACTGAATGGACTGTCAAAAGTGAACCGAGAAATGCTGATGCAACTCGAGGTCTTCACCGATCACTATGGCACAATTCTACACAATGGGAATAAATGAGCTGAAGTCGACCATGTGAGAAATCATTGGATTACCGGTCAATGATGTATACCGTTAACCAACGCGAGACAACCCACCAATAATGAAAATGAGCGTCAAGGTGCCCCAGTACAATCTAACAAGTGCGAATGAATGATTTGAAGTCGAACACTTGAAAGAATCTACCAATGAGGAGGCAATGATGAATCCCCACTGTCGATAGCGAAGAGTCTGCCACTGATGACTGCAAACCCTAAGGTACTGACAAAAAGATTCGAGACCTTATTCCCAGAGCAATGAGTCGGAGTCGATGGGAAAAGATCTGCTGGAAGGAAGGCATTAAGGCATCCCACATCAGTCCAGCGCGAGTGTAACCCGCAGGCCAAGATTTGGAAGGAATCGGACGAAGTAGAGTGACGGAACCAAACCGAAGTACGTTTCCAACATGCACAAGATGAAGCTAGCGCACGGAAGAAACCCTTTGAACCAACCAATAATGAAAGCTGACACAGAGGCGAGATATCCATCGATAGGGTCAAATGGAAATCAAGGTACTGCACGAATCCCAAGTGTGATAATGTGTGCTGACGTCGAACACAATGGAAACCACTGATTCAAAGACCCATAATGATGATCAAATGCTGAGCACAAGGTCACCTATCAATGATGGAAATAGGGCCAGGGTGCGGCTCTAGGTTTGCTCTCAGAGTAATGTGTCGTAGTCGATAAGAGACAAACCCGCGGCCATGAGGTATTAGGGACCTTTCAAGCTGTATGAGCAGAAGACGAAAACATCGGTGGCAGTAGAACAAGATGCGACAGATCGGGAAGGCAGTGAATAATGAGTCAAGAGACAGCGAGAATGGCCGACTCTGGTTAGACTTCCTTGAACAAACACGACTCATGATGAGTGTGGCAGTGGTGACACGTATGGTCTGTTATGCGGGGAGGCGGAGACAAACTCCATATGATTAAGAAGAGATAACCAGCGAGAATCGACAAGTGAAACATAGTAAAAAGTTGAACCTGAAGTCCAAAACTAAAACCATCCCAAATGAAGGAAATATATATAAGTATATGTGCTTTGTTCAAGAAGCGAAAAAGCGGCTACGTACGCCATCAAAACAACGAAGATACATCCGTTCCCGCTCTTTTTGTTATATTTGATTTTTTTGTCTTTTTCATATAATAAGCCTGAAAAAGAATAAAATAATGCTATGGTACAATGGATAGAACAAGTATCAAGAAACAGATGCACTAGTTCCTGGGATTGGAACGATCTTATGCTCAATGCAAGGTGGCGGAAACTAGTAAGCGATACTCAGAGGAATGTTCCATTTATGGGTAAAAGGGTGTCAAGTCGCGATAGCTAAGTGCATGCAATGGTTAACTTGTACAGATAGACAAGGTCAAAAGTTGGCTTAAACATCGAGTCCAAATGAAGCCGGCTAAAGGCCAGGATAAACAAGTAGCCAATATGAAATGCAGTAATACAACTCAACAACACCAGGGAGCCTCTATGGTAATAGCCAGAAAAATGATAGTGAGGAAGAAGAAGAATGAAGCTTCAACACATAAGTCATGGCGGGACTAAAGAGGACTCCCGATCCTACATAAAACGCAGCATGGGCAACAAGTGATAGCGAGGAACTAACTAAGAAGCCCATGTAAAGGAAGGCTCTACCATCAAGTCATGATTAAATAATCGGCGAGTGAAATGGTTGTAACAGTCATGACCTGATGGGATCGACCCTATGGCAAGTGATCAGTATGGAGGCTAGTATGCAAGATGCAGCGGAAAGTGATTTCCCTAACCTATATGCCAGTGAAGATCATATACCTGCCGTGACGAGTCAGCAATCATGGATCAAAAAATCGGGAAAAATATCAAATTCATCAAAATGTACCTGAAAACATACCAAACTCAGCACTTCCAAGCATCCAGGTTATGCAGCTTAAGATAGATCGAAAAAATAAGCATAACAAATTTTTGCGAAAATTTTCAACTTTTTGGACATAACTAGACAAATTACCTCATATTTGGTTCATTGTTACATTTCTGATTTGGAAAAAATTGCTCTGGAGCAAAAAACTTCTTACGTCAAATCAGGAGCAACCGACCATCAAATCGCACCGAATTTGTCAGGTAAGCTCATCAATCATCCTTGCAAATCATTTTGTCCGTTTATAAATTAAAATTTAGTAATTTTCACCATAGAAACCCTTGCTAAAAATCACGGGTTTGCGCATACGCGGGTTGGTAACGATAAAGTCGCGTATACACGCGACTGTGCACAAATAAAGTCACGTATGCGCAGGCCCAAATGAAAAATGCGTAGCTAATGAAGGATTTATTGAATTTTGACAGGATGACCATATCATGGAGAGAGCGTGAACACAGTGCAATTGATCAAGAAGTCATGCAAGATCGAGTATCGCTAAATATTCTTCGGAATTGCGGTTTGCTCAAGTTTTTCAAAATGCCAAATATGAAAAGCAATGTCCGGTTGCTTGAAATGCTCGTGAACTATTGGGAACCGAAAGAGGACTGCTTTATGATAGATCAAATGCCTGTAGGCATTGAAGTGGAAGATATATATTTTATCACTGGACTCTCCCGGAGGGGGGAGCCAGTAGACTTGCATGGTAAGCCTTTGGGAGGGCTAACCGTGGAAGATTACGTCCACGTGTACTGCGTAGAGGGTTCCAAGAAAGTTGGAACTCAAATTGCAATCAAAGATTTAAGGGATTTGCACATGAAAATCCTCCTTTTCACCATTGGCAGAGTGGCAGGATCTGCCTCCCTACACCAGGCGTCCAGGACGCAAATGAGCATAGCAGTGGAATGCTTAACTCATGTATATGATTGGTGCACCGCCCTATTACTGAACATGAAGCAACAATTGACCTCAATCCGCCAAGTAAAGACAAAATTTTTTGGATACGGTACAATTTTGATGACATTCTTCTTCGAGAAGATACCAGCATTGAGACCCAGAGTGATCTCTACCATCAGTAGCCCGAGAGACCCAAGAATTGCCCACTGGGCAGACATGATGAAGAGATTAGGGGAAAGTGAAGTTCCCCGGACCACTTGGGATGATGAGTTCTTCCTTTGGTGGGGAGAACAAATCATCGTTGTGGACGAGTATCCCTATGCCGGGATGGACTTTCGTGGAGATCTAGATCTTGTCCTTCCACCAGGCGCGACATGGGGCACAGTCGGTAAGTTTGCAATTTTTGACTTATATAATTCTTTTGGATTTTTTCAATATGCTTGAAAAAATGTGAAAAACAAACATGTTTTTGATTGGATTCATAATGACTTACAATGTAAACATGATCATGATACAGATATTGGACCAGTTCGACCTGAGGGTTTCTTGCGACACAAGCGTCGCCGAGGCGAAGCGGATACAGTGGATTCAGACAGGACCCTCCAGGCTGTACAGAGGAACTTGGAGGGATTAACCCGCCAAGTACCTATGGCTGCAGTGGAAGATCTGCTGGAAGCCATCCAGAGACGGGTGGTAGGAGTGCCCCGAGACTAGGTACTGTTATTCCGCCGAGTTTCCACCGCGATCATGTTCTATAGGAACATGACTTCTGGGCAGGGACCTTAGGAGTAGATAGATATGATGTATCAGATGACTGTATATTTTTGAGACTGAACATGATCGGGCATAAGCCCAAATTTTGTATGACCTTATGGATCCAAATTTTGTAAAGTTTTTGAACACTCTGATGATATATATACAGCGATGTTTGATGTGATGTGATAAATGTATCAAAATATATGATGTTTTTTATGATTAAATTTTATTGTATGGAATGATTAATATGCCAATCCAGTGCCTGATTAGCTAATGAGTCTGCCAACCAATTTTCAGCTCGAGGAATATGAATGAAAGTTAAAAAATGAAATGATCTTTGTAACAAACGTACCCTCAAGAACAACCGTAGTAAAAATGGATCTCGAACCCGATAAGTATTGTTCAACTGCGACACCACCAGCTGAGAGTCCAAGAAAACTACCAACGAATCAACACCCAAAGATATTGCCTCCAAGAGTAGATAAACAACTGCAGTGTATTCTGCTATATTATTGGAAGCAGGACCAATGCAGACCCCTCTTGATACTAACAGCTGACCGGAAGGATAATGAAGCACCCAAGCCGCGAAAGCTAAGTTCCGGGTGTGTCTACTAGCACCATCGGCGAAACCAAAATGACTCATGACATCCGACACAACCTGCCAAAGCAGATCAAAAACATCACCAACCCATCAAAGATCGAAAAACAACCAGATATGTACAAAGCAAAACTACTATATACAAAAGCAACATGCCAGGCCGAAGCCTAGGCATAATACTTTTTCAAATAGAGCCCATTTCTGGGCTCCGGCAACTCGTTCCCTTCAAAATCAACCAAGGTATATGCTCCTTTCTTAAGGACTTTTTTAACGATAAAGGGGCCATACCACATAGATTTAAACTTTCCTGCCCCCAGGGCATCTTTTTCTTGGGCATAGACCAAAACAAGGTCACCTTCCGAAAAAACCCTAGGCTTGACCGCCTTATCGTACTGAACTTTAACTCGGTTTTTATGCGCTTCATTCATCGTGGCGGCATCCCGACGCTGCTCATCGAGATGTTCCAGATGAAGGAGTCGTTCTTCAAGACTAGAAGTGTCAGGAAGAAGTTCAACAACTAATTTAAGAGAAGGAATCTCACATTCAATGGGAAATACAGATTCCAACCCATGCACTAGCTGAAACGGAGTAAAGCCAGTTGCAGTTTTCACTGACGTCCTGTATGCCCAAAGTGCAGGATATAGCATAATATGCCAGTTGGATCTAGCTTTATCGATTGTCCTTTGAAGAATTGTCTTCAAGGATTTATTCATGGCTTCCACTTGCCCATTGGCTTGGGGATAATATGGAGATGAATGCTCTTGCCGGAAACCCAATTTGAGAGCCAAATCAGCCATCATACTATTCTGAAAATGACTGCCATGGTCAGTGACAATCTCTCTAGGAATACCAAAACGAGCGATAACCTGGTTGAAAAGGAAAAGAGTTGCAGTCTCACCATCATTCCCAAAAGTAGGCATAGCCTCGACCCACTTCGTAAAGTAGTTTACTGCTACAATAATGTACTTGTGACCTTTAGCCGAAGGCGGGTTACAAGTAGTATAATCAATACCCCACTTTGTAAAGGGACCGACAGTAATGACTGGAAAAAGCGGAGCTGGATGAGCGCACATTTTTCGAGTATAGACTTGACACGGATGACACTTTTTGACCGACTCCATACAATCTTTGAAAATCGAAGGCCAAAAGTATCCAGCACGCAAGATTTTTTGGGCTGTAGCAAGCCCAGATAAATGACCACCACAAGCTCCACTGTGGCAATCATTCAGCACAGCCTCAGCTTCTTCGAGAGTTAAGCAACGTCTCAGGATTGAATCAACCCCTCGACGGTATAAAGCATCACCAATAATCAAGTAATTCTTAGCCAAGTGACAAAACTTACGACGCTCATCTTTCAAAAAAGTAGAGGGAAACTTCGTAGTCTGAAGATACACAATTATATCTCCATACCAAGGATCCTGTGAAGAGATAAGAAACAAATGTTCATCCGGAAAGGATTCATCATAAATCATTTCTTCCCCACAGGGCAACTCGGAGATCAATTCCGCGAAAACTAATGATTTCTTGGACTTGGCAGACATAAACTCAAGATCAAATTCCTGCAAAATCACAATCCATCTATTGTATTTGCCCCCAATCACTTGCCTACTGAGGACAAACTGAAATGGATTGGCTGCTGCCAAAACATAAGTTTTTCGTAGAATAATGTAATGCCGGAGTCGCTGCACAACATGAACTGCTGCTAAAGCTAACTTTTCTATCGGAGTGTACCGGAGTTCAGGTCCTACCAATCCTCGACTAAGATAGTAAATAACATGCTCTGCAAGAGCATCATCCTCCTGAACCAGAACCATACCAATGGTAGATTCTGCTGCTGCAAGATACAAAAGGAAATCCCTGCTATAATCAGGTGGACTCAATAAAGGAGCAGAGGTCAATGCTTTTTTCAAAGCATCGAATGAGCGTTGAGCGAAGTCATCCCAAAGAAATGGAACTCCTTTCTTCAACAATCTCATAAATCCCTTTGTAACTTCAGCATAATTTACGATAAATCTCCGAAGAAAATTAGACTTTCCTTGTAGACTTTGAAGCTGACGGATAGAAGACGGGGGAGGCAACCGCAGTATTGCCTCAACCTTGAAGGATCTACCCTAATCCCTTCCCTAGACACAATGAATCCCAATAACCAGTCGGATGTAACCGCGAAAATGCACTTGTTCGGATTCAATCTAGTCTTATAGAAACGACATCTTTCAAATATTTTCTGGAGGTGAGCAGGATGATCCATCCTCTTTCGAGAATGAGCAGCTAAATCATCCAAGTATGCCTCGATAATATTTTTGATGTCGTGGAAGGCATATGACATGGCCCGCTGAAAGGTAGCCCCAGCATTTTTAAGACCAAAAGGCATCTTCTTGTATGCAAACGTACCCCAGGGACAAATAAAAGCAGTCTTATGTTGATCTTCAGGACAGATAGTAATTTGATTATATCCGGAGAAACCGTCCATGAAGGAGAAAATCTCATTACCGGCACACTCGTCAATAATCTGATCGATAAATGGTGTGGGGTAATTATCTTTAGGACATGCTTTATTTAGGTCTCTGAAATCAATGCAAACTCGAATCGTTCCTTGCTTTTTATCTACAGGAACAGGGTTTGAAACCCATTCAGTCAAAGGAACAAGGAAAATGAATCCCGCCTTAAGCAGCTTCTCAACCTCAGCTTTGATAGCTGCTGCCTTCCTAGGATTGACCGGACGAAGTTTTTGCCTCACAGGCTTAGCGTTTTCGTAAGTCTTGATCTCATGCTGGACAATAGATGGATCTATACCAGGAATTTCCTCATAAGACCAAGTGAATACATCCCTATACTCTTTAAAGAGCTCAGTGTAAATCTGAATCTCTTCACGGGAACATTCAGCTCTGATGAAGACATTCTCAATAATATTGGGATCCCTGGAAATGTTCACCGGGATAGTAGGAGAAATCATAGCCATGTTCCCTTCAGCATAAACCTGTGTTGGTGCTAAAGGGTTCAGGACTGGGTGAACAGGACCAGGAGACTGAGGACTTGGAAAACTTGTTTCAACTTCGCTCAAATCAGGTAAAAAGTAAGATCGATGATGCAAGTCATCCCACGGTCTATCTATACCAGTCATAGCTTCCAGGATGGCCTCTTCAGATGGAAGAGTGGTATCAAGGCAATCCTGGGCAGAAGAAGAACTAAGTGTCCAAGCTGGAGCCACATCTCCATCCAACTCTTCCGGTGAAAGAGGAGCTGGACTGGATTCTGCAGAGTCAACAATAGACTGATAAGCAATCTCAGCTGCAGAAATAGGAAATGCCATTCCACCCACTTGACCTTCCGCTAATGTGGCAGTAGGGGAAGGTAAGGTCCAAGGGTTCGAAAAATAATGAGTTCTGAAGAACTCTCTTCGAAGAGGAGCCTTGGAGGATGAAATAGCATTTATATGCATCGTAGGAGGAGGAAGATCGAAAGTACCCATCAAGGAGGAATACATTCCAACTCCTAAATTCTCAACAGGCACCTTAGTATTATCCAACTTAGGAACAGATGAGTCAGTAGACGCATTCGGGTCTACAGGAGGACAGTCCAGTTGATCCACTGTAACGATCCTCCCTTCGTGAGGGAAACATATAATCTGAAATAATGAGGATGCAATGGCATCCATCTCATAAATCCAGTTTCTCCCCAACAGAAGGTTGTATTCCAAGCTTGCATCCACTACCTCAACCTCTATATTGACAGTTTTTCCCCCAACACAGATGGGAAAAGCTGGGACAATACCATGGGGTCTGTGAGAATGACCATCGAACACAGTCAGAAGAGTGGTAGATGGAACAGCTTTGGGAGATCCAATTGTCTTCCAACATGTGAGAGACATCACGCATGTGGAAGCACCCTCATCAACAACCGTCCGAAAGATGTTGCACTTCTGGTACGACGATTTAATATGAAAAGCCATGTGATGGGGGAGTCTCTTCTTAAAATTAGTCATATCAAAAGTAATCAGAAGAGAATTTTTCGAATCAATAGCCCCAATGGCAGTGAGCAAAGCACTGCGCTGAGCCGGACAAGACTGGAGTACCTCTAAAGCCGACATAGCACAAGGACTCTGCGCCAGATCTTCCACAATAGAGTAGTTCTGGGCAGCCCTAGCATTTGGATTAATCGTCGATCGCTTAGAAGATGCTTTGGGCATCCGAGGCATAGACTCAATAGTAGGCTTCGTAATGTGAAGCGGCTCAGTAGCATCAGGAGTATCCTTAGCTTTCGAAGACTCTTCTCCACCATAATCACGGGATCTCGTAGCGATATCCGCGTGAGCACTCATCATGAATATGTTCGATGGAATTTCCCCTTCCTGGGTGCCCCCAGAGGAAGCCCCAGGATTTTGATTCGCGCCAACAACTAATTGTTGCCCTTGGGGAAAAGGGTTTGTTAACACAGCCTGGGAACTAGAAGAACCCTGCTGGGCTAACAAGCGCTGCGCATCCTGAATTTTAGGGCAAAGGTGTGTAAGATGGTCTCCAGCACACAGCTTGCATGGAAACTTCACTTTCTTTTTCTCCTTTGGACCCTCACCAACATGCTCGTTGGTTTTATTCACATTACCCTTCCCATTCTTGCCCTTTTTCTTATTATTTCGTCCCTTCTTCTTCCCTTCGGATTGTTGATTTCCTTTGGGATCAAAAGCTTGGACAGCATTTATGGACAAATACTGGGAAGGTGATGACTCAGCAGGCACAGCCTGACCAGAAGGAGCAGATTACAAAGACAACTGCTGCAGTTGATTAAGCAGGCTGGCTGCACCACTATTGATCGACCCGATAAGCCCATCACCATGCGGACCAGGCTTAGTTTTGGATAAATCTAATTTGGAGCGAGGAGCATTGGGAAAATATTTATGGAGGACCCCAGACTAAGAATAGATCAGTTCCAGCTGTTGGGCCCTAAAAATGGCTTGCTCCTCGGAAAATACCCCAGAAAGGGATACATCTTTAGAAATGTCTGACTGCAGAGATTTCAGAAACCATTCCAAAAGGAATTCTCCTAGAATATGAGCTTTAATAAGCCTCTTCCTTCTCCTCCATTCCTGAATATGGTCAGAAATGTGGGTTGCGTCGTCCTGTTTAAAATTAGCTAGGAGTTCAGTCCCGGCATCATAACGGACAGGCAACTGGAAATGGTTTAGAAATGTAACAGCCAATTCTCCAAATGTAGCAAAATTTCCCCCAGTTAGCTCAATATACCATTTGGCAGTGTTTCCAGTTAGGGTGCGTTGAAACAATCTCAACCTAATCGAATCATCGATCAGGGAGTTTGAAGAACACCATAAATGGAAAGTGGTGATGTGGTCAGCCGGATCCTCTCCATTCGTCCCTTCAAACTTTGGAATGTCTGAAGGTAGTTTGGTCGGGACCGGAGGCCACCCCGGACTGTACCGAATCGGATCATTCGTCAATTTCGACAGATCTGGCAAGTTTAACGTTGCCAGAAAAGGTAAACGAGGCGGAGCCTGAGGATTCCATCCTTGATAGGATGAATTCCCAACATTTTGAAAAGAATACCCTGGATTTGATGAGGCACCAGGTTGCCAGAAAGAACTCGTAGCAAAAGGAGAAGAACCTCCTCCCCACGCCGAGTTACCAAAGACTGGACCAGTTCCCCCGCCCGAAGTATTAAATGAAGAGGAAAGCCCCTGATAGGGCTTCCAGGCATTAGATAGAGGGGAAAAAGTCTGATAAGCACTCGATGAGGGGAAAGAAGCATTCCCTTGGTGACCAGCGTAAAACTGATTCCCTGCCCTCGCTGTAGTGAATACATGGTTCCAACCTGTAAAAGTAGTTGAACTTTGACCTCCCAACCAAGGGTTGAAACTCTGGGTCTGAGAAGTAAACAGAAAGGACCCTAAAGAAGGATTCGAACTAGGAATGTGTCCAGTTCCGAAGGGGAACCCTTGAAAAGAAGCTGATCCACTAGCCATGGAAGACATGGGTGTAGATCTAGCTGCAGCAACGGAAAAGGAAAAAGAAGGAATCCCACTAGTGGGCATTCAAAAACAGAAGGGACCAGATTGAGAAGCATGTGCTTGGGTGAAACCAGATCCAAACACAGCAGCACTAGAGGCAATCGAAGATATAGCAATAGTGTCCCCTCCTTCAACAGAAGCAGGAGTCTGAATGCCTGCAGCACTCACAGTAGAAGTCGCGTTCCCAGTCGTGGCCATCGAAAGGTATGTATAATAAGGGGGATCTTTCGGTCTCTGACTCGGGTCTGATGTATTGAACAACGAATGGATAATCAGGAGGAAGAGGAGATGGAAGTGAATCTGAGGGTTCATACACTTCCTCTACCTGTATATCTTCTTCTTGCGGAAATAATACTCGCGAGGTGAGCGGAACGCTCCTCTCAGAACCAACACCAGAATCAGCTATGAAACCTTCAGACCCTTGTGGAGGATCTCTCTCCACTGCGTCAGATGCCACAGGGTGGTAACCACCTGCTAAATCACTCCTACGCCTTCTTGAAGAAGGCTATGGACTCTTGGGAGATAACCCTCGGATTCACCTCGATCGACGAGGTGCTTGATCAACCACTTTTATAGATTTTAATTAGACTCAAAAAAAGTGTAAAGCTAGGTAAGCTAGGAGCAAAGAGCACTCACTAAAAAAATAATCCCTGAGATACAATCAAGAAAACAACCTTCAGGTATTTCTGCTTCAGGTGATTAGGACCGGACACCAAAATACAAGAAAGAAAAATATAGGACCTCCCAAAAGTAGTCTGGGATAATTACGGCCCAGGCCTACTAGCGAAGGTATCATAAACAGTTACGCTGACTTGCTAATGACAGCCTTTGCCGGCTCAAGCACCCAAGCTTCGCAAGGGCACCCCCCAGAAGTACTGCTAAAAGTGATGCGACGTCTGCCTCAGGTACCACGGGTATTCCCCCTCGTAGTCACCTATGTGGAACCTAGGAGTGGCAACTATGGGCACCAATCCATGTCAGAAGCTGGGTGGAATGGTCTTGAGGTCAGATTCAGCTAATCAGAGAGGGGGTATCTCTCTTCTCAGCCTTCACTTCCCCTCGCGCTTGACTCTCTGGAGGAGAGATTTCCCAGTCCACCTAACGGAGTTTGATTTGCTCAATTAATCAACTTCTTGTTTTGTTTGAGCGGCCTTGGAGAGTTAACTCTCCACTCACCTAATCCAAGGCCCTACAACCTAGATAGTTTGTGTATGACACTTAGAAAACTTTCTAGTTGATTTTAAATTATATCGCTTATTTTAATTGGCTGTTATGTTAAGTCAAAGGGATACGGAGATGAAACTTATGGTGTTTTGACGCGGAAAAGAAATTAATAAAAACCAAACTACATTCAAATGCAGTTATTGTCTTTCGATGAAAAGCAACTTCTACACAGGTTCTACGAGATTAAAAATTGTATTTTTCATTTCAGATAACAAACTCACACTCACAAAAACTATGAAAATGACTAAATTCTTAAGTGCACCTGATGCAAATCACTTACAAGCACGCAAATTATAAGATGCAAAATCTCCTAAAGAAGAGTGAAATTTCCCAAAAATCCTTCAGTTTTATCTCTTTTTGGTTGTCCAGAAAGCTAGTTCCCGAAATCAGAAACACTTAATACGAAGACACCAAAAAACGTTTAAAAATAAGAGGAAGAAATCAATGACAACTCCTTTCCAAAATCAAGCTAAAATCCAAAGGCAAGAAATCTCAACAAAGCTTCAAAAGATACAGTGAAACGAAAACAAAAATGCAAAAACAAAAGCAAACAACAAAGCAAAATGTTTTTTGAGCTTTTGAGTTTTATAAAAGAAGAGTTCGAAAAGACCAAGCAAAACTATCAATCCCAAGCCAAACAACACTGAATTTCGAGCACAAACTTCAAAAATGCTCCAAACCTTATAGGGCTAGCTAGTAGCAAGATCTATATGAGCAAAAGAAGACAAGAAACTTAAACACTTAGCCTAGAAGAATAGTACAACCTTGTAGCAAACAAAAACTTCAAAGAACCAAGAAAGACCCTTCAAAAATTGCAACAAGACCTAGTCGATTGAACTCAAGAAAACCAACCAAGAAATGGGCAAAAATCGAAGTGCAAAGCAAGACACAAAGGTAGGAAAGAGTAAATGAGCAGGGGCTCTCTGTTCTGATAAAGCAGAACAGCCAAGAATCCCCAGAAAGAGATCTTGGTACTCGAACTAGAAATGCCAGCACCAGAAGCAAGACTTTGCCAAAAAGACTATTTTTTAATCAAACAAGAGAGAGAAAAGACAAAAGACCACTTTCTTCACAATCCAGAGGACACAAAGACACTGCAGGAACATGTCTCCACAGACAGACAGGACTAAAAAGCCAAGAAATCCAAAATTTCAAAATCTACCTAAGTATACGCAACTTTACAGTTTAGCAACAAGCGTGCATACGCGACTGTGCTAAAGGAAACCCGCGTATACGCGACTCCCTTTAACAAAAAATGCGTGTATACGCGACTGTGTGCAGACAAACCCGCGTATATAAAGGTAAAAAATGAAAAACAAAAAGGATCAAGACTGGATAAGAAACCAGTACTTCAGTCTGACGGAGAAAGAGTAAACTGGACTGGAAATAAAAGTTAAAACTATTGGAAACCTATCAAACAGCTGAAACCACCCAACAGGGGAATCACAAGAATGCGATCCCCAGTGGAGTCGCCAGTTCTGTTTCAGGGAAAATCACCCTAGAGGTTTGTTGGGTCAAAACCTCCACAGTGCAGGGCATGCCATTCAAAAGGACTCACACACAACCATACTTGAATGCAAAAAACTAGAAATCAATGATAGCAGGACTCACCCATAGTCCTACGTTCGATGTAGATCCCGCGGGGTTCAAACCCCCAACAACCTTCCTTCCTCCTTCAACCTGAAAAACAAGAAAGAACGTGCACGGAAACCTAGTTGTACAGTATATATTTCTCCTAAACGTTAGTGTAATCAATGTGAAACATGATATAAATGATAATAACTGCTTAATAATCAATCTTTCCACATATAAAAATAGATACTGTCACGTGTTCAGGAACAAGACGGGCTCTTCATTACGCAATAGCATGTAGAAGGTGAGTGTGTGCGGAGAGATCACTCGAATCTTCCATGATCTTCGAGCAGACCGTCGTCCTGGGATTCGTCCCGCCCTTGCCCTCGCTAAGATATTCCAAGAGTTGTGCACTCGAGATGACATATAAATGGATGAACATCTCCAGGAAACAAGGGTTTCCTGATATAAATCTGGGAAAGTGCAGGAGGCACGGGGAATGAGACTTGGACTGGGAATCCAACAGAGTATAATGACTATAAAATTTCTCTCTTCCTTAGGCCATGCACATGAGGGGCTTTTATACTCCCTCAAAGTAGTTTCATCAGTTGGAAACAATTGCCCACGTGATGGGGTGGTTGAACTACCAGAGTAACCATCAACCCAGCCCGAAAATAGGGAATTTTAATATATTTTTTAATGATTTTAATGGCATACATGGAAAAGTACATGTGGACTTGCGTATACACGCGGAAAAGTCCGGGAATAACCGCGTATGGGGATTTTTACACTGTTTTTTAGTGAATTTTCTCAAGTCTGTAGGAATGGGTGCCCAAAGCCATAAAAGTAATCATGAATCATATGAAGGTGAGAAATGATGCTATAACAGCCATCTCACCTCTTATGCAGGTGCTAGAGACATTGAAGAAGCACCAATTGCTAATAAACCTCAAGAAATGTGATTTTGCACAAAAATATTTGGTGTATTTAGGATGTTGGCCCAAAAGTCACACTGAGAGGGGGGGTGAATAAGTGTGAGTTCAATTCAAAATTTTCAAAATGTCAATTAACCGTTCATTCATTTAGAAGGTTTATAAAAAGTATATCATTATGCATCACCATGTAATCAATGTAAAAATAAACCATCAATAAACACAAGAATCCATCACATCGCAAGGAGACACACAAATTTTAGGTGGAAACCCAAATGGGAGAAAACCACCAAATCTTCTTCTATTCAGTCTTAAATTTATTTACTTCAAATTTCAAGACCCAACCTATGAGAGTCAGGTGTCCCCACAATATGCAAGCTTCCACTTGTGATAGGCTACAACTTGATTGAGGCTCTGTTCGACAAGGTGCCCTAGGTCGAAGATTTTGTAAAGATTCTGCATTTTGAGGAGCGGAGCGCGCTGCGCGTAGATGTATAAGAGTCATAATGAATTTGGGGTGGGTCAAAGACCCTTATTTTGTAAAGGGATAGGAATATTTTGGATACTTTGAGCTCCGCCCATGGTTCTCATACCATGGTATTGTAAAATAATTTTCTATATAAGGAGTCTAGGGATATCTCTTGATATCATAAAATGCATATGGATGTCATGTTAGATCTTAATTAAGTTTTTATTCTTTTTTCTTGTGTGAAAGAGAAGGCTTATGCAGCTGGGTGCACAGAGACCTTAGGAATTATGCAGATGAGTGCGCAGACCCCTACAGCTGTGTGCACAGGGCGAAAAGTGTTGTATTGGGAAGATTTGAGCTAATCAAATAAGACTTTGAAGATAGATCTGTGTATTTTACTTGTATGATTACATTGTCTATGTTTTATGATTATCTATGCTAGATGATGGTTTTTATCTATAATTGCATCGTGAAGCCTTGAATATGGTTCAGTATGATAGTTAATGCATATTAAACTAGAAACGCACGGTCTGCAAAGCAGTTAAGTATATTTGTTGAACAACGTCTGTATATTTTTCATACTGTTTTTGCGAAGCTATGAATAAGACTTAGAGAAGATAAGCCCTAAATCCACACTCCATAGTCCCTCTATATCTAGAAACCTGGTTCTAACATCCCCTAATATTGCCTTGGGTGAGTCTTCAGTCTGCGCAGCAGATCGTTGCCAAAAGGATCGGTATTAGAGGGTTTTGTTGGTTCATGTAGCCATTTCTAAACCTGGGTCTAGACCCCCTCAATCCAACAAATGGTTTCATTGTTGGGACCGGGATCTAAAGACTGAGGGATATGTGGATGTGGCATCTGAACAAAAAATAAATTCAATATTGGGTATCTTTGAAAGAGCGAGAATTTTTTGTACAAGAAAATAAAAATATGTGTCTGTCAACTGAGAAGCAGTTACAAAAGTATATTTTTACACATCAACATGAGATATTTTTCTCATTGTTCTCTAAAAAGTTGCACGAGTGGCTATCAATACTAGTTGAGAATAAGACATGTTTTAAGCACAAAGAGCGTACTACGTGGAAAGAAGAGTTGATTAATCAACTCAAGGAGACTGGTAACAATATCTCAAGGGTTGTTGCTTATTGGATCGATAGTATTCTTGGAGGATTTATTACTGAGTTTGTGATTGATACATACGTGTCCTACATCAAAGTCGAGCGCAAAATTTTTAAGGGTCCCCAAGGTAAGTACTTAAACTCTTTAAAAGTGGCGAAAACTCACTATACAAGTGAATTGCTGTTACTGTAACAGTGAGTAATAGAACCACAAATATAATGAAAATCTTGGTTGTAAAAAATTCATATAGCCACAAATATAATGAGCATCTTGGTGGTAAAAAATGTTTTTTTTCAATCCACAAAAAAATCATATAACTAAATATATAATGATCACCTTAGTTATAAAATATGTGTTTTTAACTCCCCAAAAACGTTTTATAACCACAAATATAATGAGCATCTTGGTTGTAAAAAATATTTTTTTCAACTCCACAAAATTTTTATATAATCAAAAGTATACTCTATATATATATATATATATACTAGCTAAAGTCCCCATATAATTTATTGACATAAAACTGACAGAAACTCATTGTAACAATGGTGGAAACTCCTTGTTACAATGGCGGCAACTCTCTGTTACAGTGGTGATAACTCACTGTAAAATTGTATGTATTCCCTTGTTGGTGAAATGAATTACTATTTAGTCTTTCATGATTTGTATCTATAATAAGTTTTTGTGGATACTTGAAATGATGAGAAGAAAGTTGTTATGATCATCTATTAACTATGTTTGCAATGAAGAGATGTAATATTTTTTTTTTTTTTGATTCATTATTAATTATCATTCATGTATGAACTCTATATATGGAAGTATTTCCTTGAATAAAATGTTTCATGTTAGTAATGTTGTGAATTGGAGTTTATATGTTGGCTAGATATCTATAGATATTTAGATATGCTATAATGTTATTGGCCTTTACCAAGTCAGTGGTTGAATATAAAAATTTGTGACTATATCACTACTCTAAATGATAAGACTTGAAAATTATTCTTTACTTAAGGGAACTTTGTTCCTCTAGAGATAAGTAAGGATACCAGACTCCCTATTTGTAAGTGTTTGAAGTGTGAAATGTAAATTTACAGTTATAAATGAGTAAGAAGAAGCTCATTTGACTAGAATAAGTTGTGAATTTGTAAATTCGAAATATGTTTGTGTTTCTTGCTTAATTTTCTTGGTCGAAGGTAATGTTTTGGATGGTTTTAGAGGTCATTGAAGGTTTGTAGGTCTTCAAAAGTTTACTAGGAAAGTCTTTTCCTTTTAGAGTCAATTTTAGACTTTTGAAATAGGCCTAAGAATTATTTCAGGAGTTTTGATATTTGGGGATGGAAGTCCTTAGCCTGAACCATTTCTCACTTGACCTTATATGAGCCATGACCAAGAGCTTATTTGAATGTTTTGTCGGGCGATTGAGCCTCAATTTTTAGGATATCCATCGAGAAACTTTGCCGCAAAATATTGATACTAATGGACCCGATATGTCCATTGGTGGAAAAAGAGATACCTCTTATTTTTCTGTTCTGTATCGACTATTAAGTATCAACCTTTCACCTATTAGGCTTTCACAATATCAAAAATTTCAAGATTTCCCCTTCTAATTTGGGAAATTTATGGTGTTAAGTGTTGGAGTTTTTATATTGAAGTCCTTGGCTTCAACCCCTGATCTCATGGCCTGATAAGAGTTGCAATATATAAATTATTTAGAAGGGGATTAATTTCCAAGAGGATCAACTATTGGGATATCAAGTATCAAGCATCGAGGACATATCAGAAATTATCACTTGTTCACACCCAACACCTATATAACCCAATACATTTATCGACTAATGGACATAGAAGGTTTGGGAGTCATCATGCAACGTTATTGGACATTTTCATAAGAGGTCGAGCATTTTATGATTTGGTATAAAGAGGTTAGGGCCTCCATATCAATACTTCCTTCCAAATACTAATGGAATTTAAATGCCTATTAGCTATCAAATATTTGCTTCCAGTCTTGTCATTGTGGTATATCATCCTATCAATTCTTAAGATATTAGGTTTCAAGTATTGATATTTTAGGACTTTGTTATTAGATTTTCATCCTAATACTTCCAAAACTCAAATGGTTGATATGTGGCATAGTGGCATGACAATTCCTACCATGGCATGTTGGTGTCGTTGTTGCTAATGTGGTAAAGTGATGTTTCATCAAAATATGGCATCATGTCTATCATTTGATGACATGGCATGCCAACATGTTAGAATGATGTGGATTGGGGTGAGAAATGGATTATAGGTGGCGGCAAGGTGCCAACTGATACAAAGGTTACGTGGAATTCATGATGTTGGGCTATTGACTATAAATTATTGAGAGATCAAGAAATGAATGTATATGCTTCTGATACTAATAAATATATTAATTCTATTATTTATTGGTGAAAGGTTTGTTATCATACTACATGATATCAACCTTTGGGTGTCAAGCTTTCAACTAATCATGTATTAAGATATTGGGATAAAAACTATCAAGGCTTGCTCTTGATATTGATAGACCCCAATAAGGCTCTGACATAGAATGGAAAAGTTGACGTGGAAGTTTATATTGAATGTACAAAGGTGACACATGGGAAAACGGATCACCACATTTCTTTCGCACGGAATGGTATGGATGTTGATGTGGCACTTAGAGGACAATTTTCAAGTGGGCATAACTTTTTGTCTAAAACTCAAATTTGTATAAGCTTTATATCATTGGAAAAATATCAATAAGAAGAATGCGATGGTAATCTCAAAAATGAGTTTTAATAAGTGTTTAAGGAAAATGAAATTTAACAAACCTATATCCATGAAGTAACCTTGGAGGTTGGGTTCAGATACCCCATATCCTAAATTGGGTATTATGGTTTGTGTATGTTACATCAACACTGCTTTAAATTCCTCATCACTCCATCCATCACCAGTGGATATTTGTGCTCATTTTTTGGAGTTTCCATTTTGATTCACTCAACTCTACACTACCATTTATGTACATATCATTACCTAGACCATATAAAGGCTTTCACACATTTCAACTAATAATGGAAAATTTAAACTTTGATATTTCAGTATTATATAATCATATATGACTGACAGTTGTATGGAAAAAAAGGGCCCTGTGTAGATGGTTCACCCTATTAATGAGAGATTGACTAAATTTTTTCAAAACCATAGAATACTTGAACATGACTACTTCTACCACCTATCCATGCATTTTCATGTCCATTTATCTAGGAGGATAACACCAACAAGAGAGAATGTTTGGAAGCTTAATAGTGATCAATATGATAAGGAGAGAGATCATTTTTAAGTGGAAAACATATACCATACATCACAATATTGAAGGTAGTCATGGGAAGGCCTAGGTGGTTTCGATCATTCATCAATGGTGATGAGAAAGAAAGCCTAATGATTTGATAATTTGGTGATTTTAAAATATTTTTTTGAAAATTAATAAATTATGATATCAAAGGTAAAAGTATGGGAAGACCTAGGATCAATAAAGTCAATAAATTTACAGCATAAATTTTTTCTTACATAAAGCTACAACTAGCTAATTTTTCATGCACATACTATTTTAAAACAAACTCTTGCTAACCTACAACTAGCTAAATTTACATGCACATACTATTTGAAAAAAAACTAGCCCGTTCTTAAGAAACTTTCACTCTCCCTTAGATAAACAAGGTTTTCCTACTATTTGAGAACAATGGAAAGCGAGTGACAAACGACAACCAATGACAAGTGAGCAAATGGTGCCCAGTGACCAGTGACCTACAAGTTTCCGCACGGTGACCAATGAGTTGTCGCAATGGCGACCCAGCTAAGTGTCGTTGAGGAAACGTGCAGGTCACTGTTGCGACAACTCATGGGACACCATTGCGACAGCTCGTAGGTCACCATTGTAGAAACTCGCGGGTCGATGTTGTGGCAACTCATTGGTCATCATTGTGGAAAATTCTTGTCACCATTGCAAAAAATCCTGGAACAACATTCTGAAGAAAAAATCCCCAAAATAATGAAGAATGCATAAAAAATGGTTACTTTTAAAGAAAACTATACAAAAAGGAAAAACAGGTTATGCATAAAATGGTAGAAAAACCTTACCTTTGTATATGGCAACCCTCCGCAACTCTTGTTTGTTTGTTTTTGTTTGCTCGAACCCACCTAGGCATTCCCTACTCCATACGAATAGATGAATGATTCGTGGGATCCTCCATGGAATACTCCCTCTCGACCAATCTGAGCACGAGGTAATGGAAATAATCAAGGGAATGAGCTCGACGAAAAGGTTGAAATAAACGAATAAACTTCGCGCAATCCATAAATTTAAATTCATTTGGGAAGAAAAACCCCAATCGTTGAGCCACACGTGGACTGATTTGGAAGTTAATGAAGGGGGGATCAATTCAAATTTCTGAACCTCCCGTATACACACGAAAACTAACCATTCATTGATGTCATGTCTGGTTGCGCCTCCAGTTAGCTGGCCTGTCTCTTCACCTAAGGAACACGGGAATGGGAGCTGAAGACGATAACGACAACTGAAGACGGTAACAGCAACTAAAGACGATAACACCAATGGAGGTTTGGGGAGGGGGGACCATGGGACCCACATTCGCCAGAAGGGCCTCACCGGTAGCCAGGGGCCACAAAACCGAAAGGCCCTTCCGTCAAATGGTTATCCCACTCCATGTATATGAAAAAAAAAAGAACATGAAGGGCCATTGGAATTTGGGCTTATTTCCAGGCAATGTACCGGGTACAAATACGAAGACCGGGTTATCGTCGCTACACAAATGTCCTTACCAAAAGAACATGTGTACAAATCAATTTTGATAGGACAAAGTACAACATCATTTTAAATTTTGATAACCGTCCATGTTGTAATCGCCAAAAAATGCATAATAAATGTTATTCCCAAAGAAATGCATAATAAAGGTTAGCTTCGTCAAATCTTAAATAGGCCACTTAGACAACTCAATTTACATTATCAGTAATAAATTACTATGTCTTAAGGTTATCAATCTGAAAAAAAATGGAATAAATTTAATGAAGTTCTAATGTTGTGTCACACCTATTTTTTTTTTTCTGAAACCCTTTCTCATGCATTTATGTGAAACTTTTGGCTTCGCTTTTTAAAAGGTTTTTAAAAAAATTGTTTTATTTTCATTTTAATTATTATTTTTAAAATTTTATTAAACATATTTAAAATTTAATTTCAATTATAATTATATTTTTATGTATTATTTAAAATTAAAAATTATTTATACTTTTTTAATAAAATTTTATTATTTTTAATTAATTAATAGTTAATTTTCCTCAAATTTAATTAAAAAATCCAACAATCTAAAATGAGCTAACATTTCATATGGTGTTTTGATAGGGATTTTAGAATTTGCTATGGCTTACATTATTATCAATTGGTTGCCATTATGGAGACAATTTTTTGTACTTTAATTTAGTTATATTTAAACAAAGCAACATGTACTAGCTACTATGTAGCACTTGTCTTATTTTTGCTTAAACTTTATAGAAAACAAAAATAAAATAAAATGTACATTCAATTAAACCTTATGATCATATTTTCTATTTTAAAAAAATTGTAAATTTTTTTTAAATATTATTGTTATTATGCAAAAGAGTAAAACAAAAGATATATTTTTTCACAGCCATATGTGGACCCCATGTTGCACAATGCATTGGTGTTTTCTCAATGTCATCAATTATGATGTTCATGTAAGGGTTTTAATGTAAGAAAAAAGAACAAAATCAAATTGGGATAAAATCAATATTTTCATGATATATATATATATATATATATATATATATATATATATATATATATATATATATATATATATATATATATATATATATATATATATATATATATATATATATATATATATATATATATATATATATAATTTGATTAAATAAAAACATAATGAAAATTATTATAGAAATAAATTTATTTATTTTTTACCATAAATTTAATAAAAATTTTAGACATCCTCAATCAGGGTGAATGACAACATGGCATTGGCAGCTGGGGAGGGCACCCACCACCCTATTGCATCCCACTACATTTAACGGGTGAGGGGAGGGGGGGAGGAGGGAAGGGTCGTGGCTAGCCTGCCCCATGCATAAATCATGTGAGTTTATTTTCTATTCTATTTTATGGAAATAAAACCTATGGATAAGTATGCTTTCCCTAAGTGTCGTGGTGAACTTAGAACAACAGAAAGAAAGATATATGACCTTTTCCTTAAAATGAATAGATAAAGGGAGGAAAACCTACTTGTAATTTGTTCACTTTTCCTCGCCTCCCTTCGTTACTTCCATCGCTCTCAATCTAACTGAAATCGCTTGATTGATACCTACATTGGAAAACAGAAGACATAAAACAACATAAAGGCAATATGATCTATTCAATTTAAACAAATTGAATCAATTAAATTCATAAATACACATATAACATCATTGACACATGCATTAGGAAAGGAACTCATGTCTTTATTATGAAGTAGAAGGAAGAGTACAACTATTTGATCAATTCGATGTCACTCATCCAGCTTTAGTCCCATCCTAATCATACCCAACATCATCAATTCAGTAGCATAACAATACATGCACAATAAATATAAGAGTTGTGATCTCACCAACATAACTCTACTTAACACAAATTCTTGCTCTCTTGTGCACTATGATCAATGCTCTATTTATAACTAGATGAAGGTATTTTGACATAAAAAAAACATTTAATGGCTTTCCTAAAAATAGATGAAGAGGTTTCCTTATTCATGGGAATAGGAGGATAATATGTTTAATGGCTCCATGGTGTCCATATTTGAGGCTATCAGATGAGGTGAAAGCTAGAACAACTTCTAGAAGCCACTAGAAGTTGGGAAGATTCTCGAAATCCAATGAAAAATTTGCTCCCAGTCGACCAACACACTCTAAAGTGGGCCTAGATCCTCTGCAACGCAACCTTGCATGGGAGTAGATGCTCTACAAAGTAGTTACTGCAGTCTATGGGTGCGTTGATGGCTTAATGGGGCACTTCAACTGGCATCTAAGCAGTGAAACTTTCATGAAGGAAAACCACCAATGGAATGACTTGTTTAGGGCATGTAGCAACTAATTTAGAGTATCATAGAACCTAATGGATAATGATATTTGTTTTGGGATGATGCCCAAATTGACTTGTAACAGCTGCCCCCTAAAGCATGAAGTCAAAAATGATAATGTTGAGTGAATGCTTTACGATGTGATGAGTAGGATCTGAAGCGGACGATGACCTGCATCAATTACAAGAAATTACATCATGATATCTTTTCATCTTGGACATGAATTGTTGAGGGAGGAATTCCCATACTCAGCACATAAACTATCATAACATTGGAAATTTGTCTACAGATATAGACCCATGATAGGATGACCATCTGAGTAATGACCATTGTATGGATGATTTGTTACTACTCCTAAAATCGCAGCCCAGATGGATGAAACTAGATCCAGGGTCTTCTATCTCGTTTACTCGATCGCTTAAAGTACGAGTCTAGCCATGCGAATATGTGATCTGAATTCAAACATGGGAAGACTCCATATGATTACAAGCCAATGATGTAAGTTGTTAACATACGCGAGAGAAACCATCATTGATGATAATGGCTCTCAAGGTACTGTAGTACATTCTACATGGTGTGAATAGATGATTTGATGTCGAACACCATACAAAGTCTTTTGGTTGAAGGCCTGTGATATCAACCTATCACCAGAAGCGAGAAACCTGTCGTTGGTGTAAGCAAGCTACAAGGTACTGAAAGGTTGTTTCTAAGTTAACTTCATGGATGATGAGTTGATGTCGACAGGAAGCAACTCATCGCAAGAGTGCCTTGATGTATCCCCCATCAACAATGCAAAACGAGATTAATGATTTTGGAGACAAAATGTGACTGATGAAGCAATGTTCAGGGATGGAAGTCATGAAATGAAGGTTTATGAGTATTGAAAAGGATGAGGAATAATTGAGTGACTTCTCTTGAACATATCGGCGACACTAAATGAATTGGCAGCTTTTAACCGAAAACCGAAGTGATGGATGGTGTGATAGACCATAGGTATGATAGACTATCAAGCAGATTACCCAGCCCAAAAATCACGGAGATGAAGTGAATAAGTGTCATGTTCAAGAGAAAATTGCTACCCTAAAGTGTTTTATCCCTTTCCAATTTTGCCCAGTCATTGCTCACCAGTACCTCTTTATTTTTTTAAACAAGCTTGAGGAGGATAACATATGCTTAATGTAAGATTCCACCCTTCGGGTGAATCCATCGCTATTTGATGCTTTAACGAGTCTAGCGAAGCTGAAACTTGATCTCGTCATGATGGAAAATTTCGTCGCTATTTGATGTTTTAACGAGTCTAACGATAGTGAAAACTCGGTACTTTTTCATGTTTAGAGAGTTTGAAAAAGGCACGAAAAGAAAACTCCACAAGTTATTTTTCGTATAATAGTCCCTCATATCCGAAAAAGTGTAAAATAATACCTAAGAGAACCTCTTTGCCATGTTTGACTAGAGTTTTCCTTTTTCGTAAACATAATCTATCTTAGTCCAGAAAAGGGTTAAACTTATATTGAGTAGATGTCATTTCAATTCCTTTTACGAGCTTGAAAGGACAAGTCCTCAATAATATTTTCATGTTTTGGGAGTCTGAAAAGAGATGAAAGAGAACTCTAGGGGGGTTCCTTTTTCATGTTTAAAAAAGCTATAAAAGAGATAAAAGTGTGCTTTGAGTTCCTTTTTCATGTTTAACAAAGCTTGAAAAAGAGATAAAAGTGTGATTTGTGGTCAAAATTGCATTTCATGATCATGCACAATGAACTCACTATAATCAGTCGTAAACCTACTCAAAGGACCGTAAAATGGATTAACAATACTTGTTTAAAGAGTAAAAATGGGTAAAAACCATAGTAATTTCATTAAATATGCATAAATTAATCAAAATTACTATTAAAATAAGAAAATACCAAGTCATTTTTACCATTTCACATTTACGATTCAAATTTCAGTTCTCTGAGCCTGTTTTACCCTCAAACTTCAGTGACTAATTGTGACAGACTCCGTGGACCATTACTCGTGCTGTCTAGACCAGGTAGAAGATATTACCTTCCTCCTTTTATTGGTTACATTCTTGTTCAGTTTCATGCAAACAAATGTAGGGTTTCGGGGCTCCTAGGGTAAATATACAATGCCCTAGGACCAACACACCCTTGGATGTTGAAAAGTGCGTTGCAGAGAGGCTGAAATGAAGGCCAGTTCCTCTATAATTCTGTCTTCCACTCAGGAGTGCGTTGGGTGCAATTCAGAAACTTGCATCTTGTTTTCTTCCCAAAATTTCTCCAGTTTTTTGCATGGAATGGATCCTAACTAAGCCTATGGTGTGATTTCAGACTTTGATCAGATCAGAATGTCGATTACATGGCAAGAAAGAGAACATGAAGAAGAGGATATGGTTTCCCTAAATGATCCTGGAACTATGAGATCCATAAGAGACTATGGGTTTCTCAAGTACTTCATATTGTAAGGGATGAGGCAACACATGGAACTATTGCAGTTCTTGATCCATTCATGGGACTCGAAACTACAGGAATTTCACATTGGGGACAAAATGCTCCCAATATTGGTTGATGACATTAACTTTCTAACATGTTTGTCAAGATGTGGTGCCCCCATTTCCCTTACGGACTCCATCCGTGGAGGTGAAAAAGTGAAGGACTACATTTGACATTTTTTTCGACCAGGAACTGAGCCTAGCAAAGATAGAAAGATAAATATCAAATATGTACGTGATATGCCTTTGCGAACGCTCCTATTCACTATCGTAAAGCTAGCTGGCAGCATGACACTACATGTTATGAACATATCATACATGCAGTATGTTCTTGAGTGTCTTGAGCCAACCGTGTTTAATTGGGTTGAAGTAGTACTAATTCAGATCAAAGAACAACTGACCAAGGTAAAAAGTGGAAAGACCAAACATTTCAGCTATGGGTTGATCTTGATCACTTTTGTTTTGGAGCGAGTTCCATTGATGCAGCCACATCATGTGACACTAGGATTAGCTGGTCCTAGAGATCCACGGATGCAGCGGTGGGTTGAGCTAATGGCTAGACATGCTGATTAGTCATCGATCTCATTTTCAACTACATTCTTTAGTTGGCTCCGAAGACAGAATATATTCATAAAGGAGCATCCATATGCAGGGATGGATTTCCGCGAAGATCCGGATTTTATTTTACCAGCTAGCACTCAATGGGGTGTTATAGGTAAAATGTTGACCATATTTTTTTTATTTTTTGGGGTTTTTTACATATTTTTGTGTTTTTTAATGTTTCCAATACTAGACTAAAGATGTCTTATGTATGCATATGTAGGTACCGTTCGATTAATGTTTCGTGCACAATAGGCAGGAGAACCAGCAGAGAGGACTGTTGGGAGAGAAATATTTCAGGATTTTGATTTAGCCGAGACTCTTTCTGAGTTGCAGCAGCATGTGGAGGGATTGACTCTTCGGATATCAAATTTTTGGATCGAGGAGTTACCTATGATGCTGCAACGCCATACCATGGGTGTGCCTAGTCGTTGGATGAGGTTATTGCGCATGATAGCCCATGAAGTGACCTGATATCATGAGCATCACTAGGTTTACTTAGATTATGCTATGTCTGTATACATTTTGAGGTCAAATGACCAACGTGTCTTAGACACAATTTTTATAAAAAACTCGATATAAATCTATTTTACTTTCAGTGTTTTTCTATGATTATGTGAAATCCTATTCAATTGTGCGATGTGAATTGAAAATATATCTTTACATATGTTGCAAATGTCTATGTAACACATAATTCGCCAAAGAATCAACCAAAGTGTTAAAGTTTCTAGAAATGTGTTGATATTGAATGTAATCAAAATGCCTTTCCAAAAGATGAAACCTAAGGAACATGCAATGAATTGTTGAATTTTGGATAGTATAAATGCCAGTAAACTATAGTACGACAAGTTGTGAATCCAGCCTAATGATGATGCGGTGAATGACAAGTGAAATGGCATCAGAGAGGAGTTCGATCAACCCATTATACTCAGCGATATTGTTGGTCAACCGACCAATCCAAATCCCTTGGAAACTCACTAACTCACCACTTGGAGCGAAGATGGCCCATGCTGTAGAGGATAGATTATGAGTACTATGACTAGCACCATTGGCATATCCAACAAATGGTTCCAAATATTCTGACTTTTGCAAAAAATTCAAAGTGGATTACTAACCACATGAAAAAATATAAAAGACACACTGCTACACACATGTAGTCAAAGCATATAATACAATGTTTACTATGCAAAATCAAGCATAGTAACGTTTAAGATACAACCCATTCCAAGGCCACGACAATGGAATTCCATCATAATCTACCAAATCGTAGTCACCCTTAGCCAGAATGTTCTTGACAATGTAGGGATCGTGCCATAATGGCTCAAAATTCTCGGTTCCTATCTTATCAGCTTCCTGATCGTAAATCAAGACTAGGTCTCCTTCTGCGAAGGTGTGAGGCTTGACATTGCGGTCATATTGTGCCTTAATTAGTCTCTTATATGCTTTGTTGGCCAATGTGGCTTCACGACATGTTTCATTTATATGGATGAGATCTAAAAGACATGCCTCTTCATCAGAAGTATCATGTGGCAGGTTAATCGTGAGTTTCAACGATGGTATTTCACATTATATTGGTAAGATAGCTTACAGGCCGTAAATGAATTGAAAGAGAGTAAATCCGGTAGCATTTCTCACTGAGGTTCGATATGCCCACAAATCAGAGTACAAGATCAAATGCTAGCTTCATTTATGAACCCCAATCATGCGTTGAAGCATACACTTAAGAATCTTATTGATAGCTTCAACTTGTCCATTATCTTGCAGATAATAAGGGGTAGAAATATAATGTGACAATCCTAACTTGGAATTCAACTTATCCATCATGTGATTGCAAAAAAAATTTCCATGATCTGTGACTATGTCTTGCGGCACACCACACCGTGTAACCACATGGTTAAAAAAGAACAATGCAATTGTCTGTCCCATGTTGTTGAATGTAGGCATCGCCTCAACCCACTTGGTAAAATAGTCGACGAAGAAAATAATATACCCATTCGCCCCAGCCGAGCAGGGGTTACATGTCATGAAGTCAATGCCTCATTTTTCAAATGGTCCAACAATGATGACAGGATGCATTGGTGTTGGCAGCAAGTGGGCTTTATGATAAAATATCTGGCAAGCATGACAACTTATAACCGTGAAAATGCAGTCGCAAAATATGGTAGGCCAAAAGTAACTAGCGTAGAGAATATTCTGCATGGTAGCATAACCAAACAAATATCCACCACATGCACCAACATGGCAACCATTTAAAACTTTCTCGGCATCCTCATGACTGAGGCACCTACGTAATATCATATCGACACCATGACGATAAAGTGTATTGTCGACGATTAGATAATCTTTGGCTTGATATCAAATATGTCACTGTTGTGAGCAAGAGGTATTGGGCCGAAAAATTTAGGTCTAAAGATAGATGATGAAATCACCATAACATGGGTCAGATGACTCAATCAGAAACAAATACTCGCCCGAAATTGATGGTTCCGTAGTAGGATAAGTGCTACTCGAAGGAAGGTCACAGATAAGCTCAACAAACACCAAAGACTTCTTTGACATGGATTTGATGAATTCTAAATCAAATTTCTGCAAAATGGTGATCCATTTTGAATATTTTCCCCCCAGCAATTGATGTGACAGAATGTATGTCATAGGGTTGCAATCCAAAATGACAATGGTCTTTCGGAGCAGGATATAATGGCAAAATATTTGTACATCTTGAATGGCTGCCAAAGCGAGCTTCTCAACGTATGTGTACTTAACTTCCATATCATTAAGATTGTGACTCAAATAATAGATTGGATGTTCAATCCCATCTTCTTATTGGACTAAAACCATAGCAATGGTTGTATCTACAACGACGAGATACAAGAAATAATCACTCTGATAATTTGGGGGATAGATTAATGATGCTCAGATCAGGGTATCTTTAAGAACACTAAAGGAAGCTTGTGCAACCTCATCCCAATTGAAGGGAAACCCCTTTTTCAAGGTTCGAGTAAATCCTTTAGCCATTTCAGCGTAGTTAGGAATGAACCTCCTTATAAAGTTAGCCTTCCCTTGGAGTCTTTGTAACTAAATCAGATTTGAAGGAGCAGGAAAATCAATAATGGCCTAAACTTTCAATGGATCAAGTCGAATTCCATCTTTCGACACAATGAATCCAAGAAAATGACCAGGACCATCACCAAACACACATTTATGTAGATTGAGGCATATTTTATAGTGACGACATCGTAAAAATATCACTCTCAAATGTAGTGAGTGGCCAACTCGTTTTCATGAATGTGCAGGTAAGTCATCCAGATACGATTGAACTATGTGCTTGATTTCATGAAAATCATAATTCATTTCCCTCTAGAATGTTTCCCCAACATTCTTTAAACCAAAAGGGATATTTCAATAAGATAATGTGCCACATGGACATATAAAAGTGGTTTTATATTGGTCCTCTAGGTGAATATTAATCTGATTGTAACTGAAGAATCTGTCCATGAAATAAAATATTTCACATCTGGCACATTCATCAATAATATGGTCGATAAATGGAATGGGATAGTTGTCTTTCAGACAAGCATGATTAAAATATCGATAATCGACACACACTCTAATTGTCCCCTATTTCTTCATGACAAGAATAATGTTTGAAACCAAATTGGTAAGCAGAACAGGGTAAATGAATCCAACACGCAAAAGTTTTTCAACATTTTCTTTAATGGAAACAACTTTATTAGGGTGAACATGATGAAGGCATTGTCATATCGGCTTAACATCAAGATACATTTTAATCTCATGTTCAACAATGTTGGAGTCGATACCTAGCATCTCCTTATATGACCAAGAGAATACATCTCGGAATCCACAAAAAAGAGCACTGTAAGTTTCAAGTTCAAAAGGAGAAAAAAACAAACTAACATGAATGTTTTATACAATACTAGGTTTGGTCGAAATATCGATAGAAATCGTTTCTTTGATATTTGATAGTTTCTCTCAAATTCAATGGCGTAGATAAGAATAGAATTCGTCAAGAAATCTATGAATGTAGGGTGATATAGTTCAGTTGGATTATCTTCACTGTAATTTGGAAGATGGGATCTTTGATGTGATTTTTCCCATGGTTCTTCTTCTAGCATCATGGATTCCATAATGCTCTCATCAGCCGAGAATACACGTGAAAAAGGATCAGAATAAGTACCAAAATCCAAATAATGATAAACCCAAACGGTCGGTGACAAAGGATTTGGATTGGCTACATAAGCCAAGAAAATTGATTGCTATGCTAGCTCAATTGGACTTATCAACATGATTTTTCCCAACCTAACTACTTTAGAATCATTGAGAATCTTCCTTAAGTCAGATGAAGTGGAAGATATCATATTGCAGGTCTCTATATTTTTGATTTCTGCCGATGTCGCAGGCGACGGTAATGAAAAGGTGCCCATTAGCGAAGGATCCTTAAATAGTCCTACACCAATGTTCTGAAGAGAAGGTGGTGGTCCACGAACAAACAGAATGCTTCAAGTTTCTTGGGAACCAGAGGCGAATAAAGAGAGTTGATCAATGGTTGTGATACTTCCCTTCTGGGGGAGGATGATCATACGAAAGTAAGTAGATACTACCATAGCCATAGCGTAAACCCACGGTCTTCCAAGTATTATATTGTAGTCAAAGGGTATGTCAACGGCCTCAAATTCAATAGTAACTAATTTTCCCTCTAGTTCAACTTGCAGGATACTAAGAATTCCACAAGGCTTATATGTACGACCGTCAAAAGCTTTTAACATTGTAGGTGATTGTGATAAAGTCAACGAGCCAAGTGCTTCCAACAACTCATAGACATGATACAAGTAGATGCACCCTAATCAATGATAGTGCGATGAATGAGGCGATTCAGGACATGTACTTGAAACAAGAATGCTACTTGTGTTGGTAATTGTGGCACATAGCCCTTATGATTAAAGACTACAAGATTTGAATCCGTCGGATCAATTCCACCAATCACGGAAAACAAAGCCTGCTTCTAGGAGGGACAACTCTGAAGAACCTCAAGCATTGACATAGAAGAAGGTGACTGAGAGATATCTTCTACTACATTATAATTTTGAGCTGCATGAGCTCGAGGGTTGATTGTCGATTTATGAACGACTCCCTTTAGCATATTTATTGTTAACTCTGGAATAATAGGCGGTGGAGCCAAGTTATATGAGGTCAAATTCAAAGTGGTAGGTTGATCTGTAGCCTGACCATTCGATGATGACAATGGATTACTGTAATCTTTACTTTGAGTCGACACCAAAACATCAGTTTTGGGCTTAGTGGCGGATAACATAAGCTCTTGCGAACTAGAAGCAGGATCTGTAGCAATCATATGTGTTTTCAGGTTCGAAAAAGGATTTTTCAAGACTACAAATGCGACATAATTCTTAAGAAGCTTTGGGACTTCTGAGCGGTGAGGAAAATCTCACTTAAAATTATCCTCATTACATATCAAGCAAGGGTAACGAGGTTTCCAAAAAGAAATGGATGAATCAGATTATTTTTTTGGCGGGGGTGAATTTGATTTCTTCTTATCTTTCCCCTTCTTCCTATTTCTAGGTTTCTTGTCACTTTTGCCTTTGTCAAAAGACACGGCATGGATTTCAGAAGAAGACACATGATCAAATGCAATAGGGTTTTGATTTAATAGGCACGAGCAATTACTTTCTCTTCAGTGACAACACTGCCTTTGGCCACATCCTTGGTGATAGATGGAAATAAGGACATAATAAACCACTCAACTAAAATCTGATCAGGAACAGATGTTTTAACCATTTGACAGTGACAACGCAACTCATGTATATGATCTGATATATGAGTAGCAGTGTTCTGTTTAAAGCTGGTCAAAAGTTTCGTTCCAGGTTTATATCTAATGGGTAATTGGAAGTGGGTTAAAAAAGTAGTGGCTAAAGCTGTAAAGTTATCGAAAGAATCTCGTGGTAATTCAATGTACCACTTCGCAACCTGACCAGTAAGATTTCATTGAAAAAGATGCAATCTAACAGAATCGTCATTTAAGGAATTTGTTGAACACCATAAATGATAAGTCATGACATGCGTAGATGGGTCTTATCCATAATTTCCATTGAATTTTGGAATGTTCAAGGGTAATTTATGAGGAATCACTGACCACCAAGGTAAATAATGAATGGGAGAATTGCTGAGCCGATTTAAATCAGGTAACTCTGATGTTACAAAAAATGGCAACTGTCGATTAAGGTCAGGTTGAACATAGCCAGGATAAGATGGAATCGCCTGGGCAATAGGCCTTTTCATACCAACAAATGGATTTTGTTGTTGGTAACCCAGATAGGTATAGGGTTGTTGACTAGGGCCTAGATAAGCTTGATACTGTGGAAATGGTTGTTGTGGCTGCCATGGGATCTAATAAAACGGTTGCCCTACAGGATAATTCGAACCCGGTTGTGAATAAACAGGGTTAGTAGAAGCCTATGACAAAGGTAAAATAGCATGCGGTTGTGAAATTCCCGATACAGATGGTTTTTGAATACCAGCTTGGGAAGACGAAGTCTGTAAATCCAAAACTTGAGGGTTAGGGGTTGAAGGACCTTCTTGAGCATATTGACCAACAACCATAGAAGAAATAACAGGCGTAGTAGGCACAAATGTAACAAGTTGAACTAGTTGATATTGAGACACAACCATTTGTGGCTGAACAGGAAAAGAAGGTTGCCATTGGAAAATAGGCATTCCAACATATGATTAACCTAAGAATGATGGAGTACTGCCATATGGACCGAACATATGTGGCCCCCCAGCATATGGAGTATACATATATTTCACATTGTTGATTTTCATATGATGGGTATCCAACAGATATTGGATAAGATGGACGGTAATTAGATGGACCGGCCTGATATTGAGTTGATGATGTCAATAAAGGATCAGGTCATTTAGTACTCGTAAGATATGAACCAGATATAATTCCAGATGATGACATGGGAAAATTCCATGGACTAGAGGAGACACTAGAGTAGGTTCCATTTAAACCCTGGTAACCTAGTAAGACGGATGGACCACCATAAAGATGAGACTCGGGTGTTGTCAAAAACATCGAAGATGAAGCAACAATAGATGTTGTCACAGCTGTAACAGATGGTATAGTTTGGGATGCTTTCTCTTCCATGGTTAAATAACCCATCAAATACTCTAACGAATCTATGGGAACTTGAGAGTGAAAAGGATCAACATGA
Organism: Pinus albicaulis; assembly: GCA_034641835.2. Taxonomy (NCBI): domain Eukaryota; kingdom Viridiplantae; phylum Streptophyta; class Pinopsida; order Pinales; family Pinaceae; genus Pinus; species Pinus albicaulis. Next base: position 19,595 of record JAXQQM020061514.1, on the reverse strand, counting down.
GCAGAGTAGTTCAAACGATGAAAAGGTTGATACAAATGAAGCCCCAACCCAAAATGAGTGGGAGTTGAAGGGGTTGTATCTTCCTGAATTTCTTCCTCTAATGAAATAAAACCAGGTGAAATTAATTCACCATCAGGCTCGAGATAAATTTCAGGCGGTAAACTCTACGGTAAAGAGGAAAACTCGACGGTTATGGATGACTGAGGATCAAATGGTTGCACCGGAACAACTTCTTGTTGTTCGAATTTGGGATCAAGATGTTATGGTAAAATAACATTGGGTTCCAGATTGACTTCTAGTTAAACAAGCTTGGGTTTTGGATTTACCATTTCACTAGATTGAATTTTAGTGTCCTCAAGTAACTGTGAGGGTTTCATCTCGACAGTAGCAAACAAAACGGGATCAGTCGAAACTACTTGAGACTCGGTACTCAAAGGATCAGATGTCTCTAGTATATCATATGTTGTAGCACCAAGAGTTCTAGAGGTACCAGATTCTGTAGGACGAGCGCGCCTTTGTCTACTAGGTGTAGCTTCTGGTGATAATGGCGGTTTATTCGCTGTCTTACATGAACAACGGGGAAAAGGGTTGATCGTCTTCCACGATTGCTGATTGATTTTAATACAAAAAAAATAAACAAAAATGGGGTAATGATAGGAAAAAGGTTTACCAAGCAACTGTGAACTGCAATATACCGCCCCAGTAAACCAAGGACTTATGTACGTGCAAAAAATCTCCCTGAATGTTGTGTTCGGTGTATCACAGGTACAAGGCGGCCAACTCAGTTACCTATGGATGGTAAGAAACCTAAAGTTTTCCTCCCAAATATACGTGAAGTATGTGGAGGCCAATCCGTATTAGCGCTGTGTAATGTGAAACCGCATAGTGAGAGCATCCCCTTATACTTTTCATACTAGAACACCGCTCGATATACCCGAAAGTATGTGGACGAGCTCCGATATACTTACGTACATGGAATGAGGTATCATACTCAGAATGTATCACAGAAAATTAATGACAACTGCTATGTTTATTGACGCTGGAACATATCTTCTAGCCTATACCTCTAAATGTTATCGTTAATGTTACAATGCTTCTAAATTTTATGTTGATCTTGCTTATCAGTTTGTCTTTCAGGTTCACCAAGAGAAGTATTAAACATTCCTAGAATGCAAAAAAAAATGAGAAGCATTCGTTTCGAATTTATTTTCAACAATGAAAAACTAGCTACAAGGGATAGAGCAATCATATTGTATGCAATCAACAATGAGCACATATAAATGAAATTTCCCTAAACTATTCCTATGCAGCACTCACAATCCCCATATTCAAATGCATGCTTTTCTTTTCAATTTCTTTTAAGTTTAAATGAACGAAAAATAAACTAATGCACAAACAATCACTCTATAATATTCCTAACTAGCCCAAGCTGGTAGGAATATTAAAAGTCATTTTATTTTTATGTTTTATGAATAAAATGTTAAGGAGAACAAATAAAAACTCCTAAACATGATAATAAATCAATGCCCAATGTGAACAAAGTCAAATCAGGGCTTGCTCAATAAAACCCACTTGTATGTGAAACAGGTTCAAGCTATTTCACCGGGTCAACAAGACCAAATCATAAAGCATTCCAGATACAATGAACCTCCTAGATTATCAACGCAGTCCTATGAGGAGGTCCTCCATGTGAAAAGGGACAAATGGATGAAGATGGTTTAGGGTTTTGCAAGCCCTAATCTTATATAAGGAAGGAAAAGACTCAAGGAGATGTTTTTGATGATATTTTGATTTTGAGATTGCTTGAGCAACTCAAACTCTCTTGGCTGTTTAGCTAGAGAGAGAGGGATTTCCTGTTTAGGAATTCCTCTTCCTTTCTTGAGGGTCTCTTAGAGGAGATTATGTTGCATTGGTCCACTATCTGGCATTTTGGCCAAGCTTCACCTTCCTTGGCAGTGTAAATCCTGATTAGGGCTTCACTGTTTAGAGAGCTGCAGCAAGTGGAATCAGATCTATTCAGATCTGAAGAGATCTATTGCATCTTTTCAGTGGGGAGGTCATCTAAACCATTGGCAGGAGTGCAATAGCTATTTTGAGCTTCAGATTCTCATCTTGGCATGAGGCCAAAGTATGCATCACTTCATCAACACAGTTAGCTTCAAAAACTGCATCCTTTTGCAGGCACATTTGCAGTGTACATTTGCTAGCAGTTTGGAGGAGAGATCTTTGGTGAAAGGGCTCTTTCCCTTCACTGAGGTGATCCGTGGATTGACCATCCAATCCATGTCATATTTCAGATCTGATCTGCTGTGTGTTATATTCTTCATAAATTTCTGAAGTTTACTGCAGATCCATGGTGTAGATCTCAGATCTATTCAGTGTTCTTCATGTTCAACTGAGATCTCTAAGGGGAATGTACTAAAAAGGAATTTTTGCATATAGATCCCATTTAGATCTATCATTTTGTCATCTGAACTATTATATATCTGAAACTTAATAAAACACTGATTTAGATTTCTAAAAATAACGTTTTTTGGTTCATCCTCTACTTCTTGTGTCATAAAGCTTGGGTTTTAGGCCTTTTCTTCAAGTATAGATCTGTCTTTCCTAATGTAAGATCTTTGAATCATATTCTCAGTCTATCATACTATTATCTCTGCATAAACTCACTAAACCCTTCAGAAAATACGCTCTCTAAGCTTCAGCAAATTTCTGCATACTCCAAGTCATGGGAAATCAAGGTTTTTAAGCCTAGTTCAGGAAGGAGGAACTGTTTAACTTAGCTAGACTTATTTGTTTGAGCTTAAATTTGGAGCATAGGTCCCTCATGACCTGATATAAAATAAATCCTTCCATTTCTCTTATTTTTATGCAGATCTGAATATACTAATTTTAGGGCCAAAATCATCACTTTTCCCCACCTTTTAGTCTATAAAACGTTGTATAAGGTAGCTGCTGCATATTTAACTGAAGGTTAAGTGTTTTTACATTTGTATCAGACATATTTCTGTAGCTCCAAATTGGTAATAACTCATATTATTCCCAATCTGTAGCTGTTCCTAAAAAAGGGATATTATAGTGGTATCAGAGCAAGATCTTTGGCTCAACTTGTGGCTTCAAGCCAAAGTGTTGAATACTTAAAGGAGGAATATTTCAAGCTCTATAGACAGATTCTGCAGATGGCCAGGTAGCCTCTGGATCTCATCTTTTTTTCAAAGGTGACATATCCAGTAAATGCCCCTCCAATCAATCTCTGGAATAGAATTTTGATATTCCTGAAAAGGGGACATTACAACAAGTGAGAAGAGAAGAACGGAGATGATAATGATGGAGAGGATGATATTAATCTCAGCAGTGTTCAGATCCATGAAGAACCTACCCAAAGAGGATGAGAAAACAAAAGAGGAAGCACCCTGCACTTCCTATTCTATTCAAGAAGATAGAGAAAGAAGCAGGAGGAAGACTCCAACTTTTGGAGGAAAGAATGAAGATAGGCTCACAAAGCTTCTTCCTAAATATATTCAGAGCATTCCTGAAGATCTCAAGAAAATCATAAGGGAAATGTCTGAAGAATCTCCAAAAGGGTTTGAACCTCAGTCAAACTCTAGATCTTCACACAGTGAGTGTGAGCATGCAGCCACACACTGTGATATACATCGCAGTCTTAAGCCCAGATCTGCCCTGAGATAGATTGAAGAATAAGAAGAAGAAGAAGAGACTAAGAGGGGAACTCTTACTGATTTCTTGAAGAAAGATGAGTCTCAAGCCCTGGAACTCATAAATCAGTTCTGTTTTTCAGAGCATTGCAAGGCCAAGGTGAAGAGCAGAAAGCAGGGTGATAGATTCACTTTATCAACATTTGAAGGGTCACCTACATGTTCAGCCAAAGAATGGGTGAAATAGCTAGATGCCTTCCTACAGCTGCACCAAATTCCCGAGGAAGAAGCCATCATAATTGCAGCCTTACATTTGGGAGGTAAGGCCTATGCTTGGTTGAAATTTGAGTTTCTCTTTTGCAGAAATGTAAAAACTTCATCATAGATAAGTTTCACTAAAGCATTAGTGAAGAGGTTTGATAATACAGTTCATGTAAAACATATGGTGAAGTCAAACCAGAGAAATCAAATGGAAGACCTACATAAAAACGCATATCCATTTCAGAAACACATGGAAAGGGCTAAAAACTTACATCATGCCTTGCTAGAGGCAAGAATACCTTCCCACACCTTTGAACAAAAGAACAGAGATGTCTCTTCTTCAAAGGTGGATCATTCCATTGGGAGGATACCCCATTTGGTTGCAGAGATAAAGGGCAACAATGCTAATAGATCTAGATCTGATCTAGTGCCTCATACAGAGGTAGAAGGAGCTTTTGCTCCAACAATAGGGATTCTTGTGGCATGGCAAGAAAATCCCCAAGGTCTTGTGTATGGAGATCGAGGCACAATTCATGATCTACATGTGCCATCGATGAGAAGGTGTAGAGCCAGGGAGACACAAGGTGAAGGTAGGGAAGAGAGCTCATCTCATTCCTATCCATTACAGAAGGCTGATGCACCTAAGAAGGTGATTGGTTTGTGCAGTGGAAGCATGGAGGGTTTTCTCCATTCATATGTTCAGTCACCTCTTGTTGATGATGTCTCATTGCATGGAGGCATTGAACCAAGAAGACCACTGGATCAACAAAGGAGGATGAGTGCTTCACCTGTTGAGGCACAAATCATTGATTTCAGAAGAGTGGAGACCTTGGAAGGTCTTGATATAGCGCTGAGAGTCTGGGGTAGACTCAAGGAGGAGAGAAGCAGTCTCTCAACATCATCCACACCTACTCTCATTTCAGTTTATGCACTGTGGCAGGAGAAGCAGCAGAATGGTAGCAACCTTCCCACTTATACATTTGGCATGGGAGCTGTCTATGCACCTAACTCTTTGGAAGAGTTAACTCAGTCACCTCCTTTCTCCTTGAGAATGGAAAGAGACTCATCTATGAGTTGCTCCTTTTGCATGAGCAAAAGCTATGGTAAGGACATTGTTTGTTTACTTGTTGATTTACATATTGATTCCTTAACCATATCTGTGCATGATGTTGCTCCAAGGAGGAGCATCCTTACGTTGAGGCTGCATGGACTACTTGAGGCCATGAGCAATGTTGATAACCACTCCCTTGGTGGAATTGGGGGAGATTTGTATTTTGGAGGACATGCTCACCATGCATCATACATCACTCATTTTCTCCAAATACATAAGGAGAATGTAGCAGCAAACCGGTGGTTGAAAAAACACATATTTTGTCATTCTCTATTGTAGTTTATGTTGAAACTACGCTGGTTGCATATGAGGGATCATTGCCCTACTCACTTGCTACATATGGCAGCCAGAATGACTTTCATTATGGCTCCTTATGCTGCTATTGATCACATTAGTGTTAGGAGCATGATTGGGAGAGAGGCACATGGGTTGAATGTGTCCTTTGGGGGAGAAGATCCCCATATTTTTTGCAGGACATGCTCTAATGGGAGCATGGGAGATGATGTGGCCACCATAGTTCAGCATTTGTTATTTCTTGAGATGAGCCATGTGATTGATAGGGTGCCATATGATGATGATGACCTCCTGTCCATCACATATGAGGAGCATTGGGCCAGCTTGATTCACAATGTAGGAGGGAAGATCCTTGGAGATCTAAACTTCTTCTTGCCACTTGAGGGCCACCTTGTTGCAGCCCAAAATCAACTTTCACTCTACACTTGCCATAAGTGGAGAGGTGAACAGCGTGGGGTAGGCTATGATGCTTACCACTTGCAGATTTTCAGCCCACCTTCTTTGTTGGAACTTGAGGTGGAAGGGGATTTTCTGAAGTTGTATTATCTGGAAGTAACTAGATTCTTATGGATGATCGCATGGGTGTGGGAGACACTCATTAGGAAAAAATTTCCCCATACTCTTCATCACTCCTACCTTAATGAGGCCATTGAGAAACAAGGAGATCACCACTTGCACCTTCCATTTTCTCATTATGTACACTTGCTATCTTACACTTGGAGGAAATCATTGAAGGACAGATTCATTGCTTATCATTTTCAGCCATGGTGGGGTGCATTTATGAGGCCACGAGAAGAGGGAAGGAGAAGTTTTGTTCTACCCTGCAGTTGCTTGAGGACAAGAAACATTTTGAAGGGGGAGGACTATAATATTCCTAACTAGCCCAAGCTAGTAGGAATATTCAATGTCATTTTATTTTTATGTTTTATGAATAAAATGTTAAGGAGAACAAATAAAAACTCCTAAACATGAGAATCAATCAATGCCCAATGTGAACAGAGTCAAATCAGGGCTTGCTCAATAAAAACCACTTGTATGTGAAACAAGTTCAAGCTATTTGACTGGGTCAACAGGACCAAATCATAAAGCATTCCAGATACAATGAACCTCCTAGATGATTAGAGCAATCCTATGAGGAGGTCCTCCATGTGAAAAGGGACAAATGGATGAAGATGGTTTAGGTTTTTGCAAGCCCTAATCTTATATAAGGAAGGAAAAGACTCAATTAGATGTTGTTGATGATATTTCTGTTTTGAGATTGCTTGAGCAACTCAAGCTCTCTTGGTTGTTTAGCTAGAGAGAGAGGGATTTCTTGTTTAGGAATTCCTCTTCCTTCCTTGAGGGTCTCTTGGAGGAGATTATGCTGCATTGGTCCACTATCTGGCATTTTGGCCAAGCTTCACCTCCCTTGATACCGTAAATCCTGATTAGGGATTCACTGTTTAGAGATCTGCAGCAAGTGGAATCAGATGTATTCAAATCTGAAGAGTTCTATTGCATATTTTCAATGGGGAGGTCATCTAAACCATTGGAAGAAGTGCAATAGCTATTTTGAGCTTTAGATTCTCATCTTGGCATGAGGCCAAAGTGTGCATCACTTCATCAGCGCATTTAGCTTCAGAAACTACGTCCTTTTGTAGGTAGAGTTGCATTGTACATTTTCTAGCAGTTTGGAGGAGAGATCTCTGGTGAAAGGGCTCCTTTCCTTCACTGAGGTGATCCGTGGATTGGCCATCCAATCCATGTCATATTTCAGATCTGATCTGATGTGTGTTATATTCTTCAGAAATTTCTGAATTTTACTGCAGATCCATGGTGTAGATCTCAGATCTATTCAATGTTCTTCATGTTCAGCTGAGATCCCCAAGGGGAATGTACAAAAAAGGCTTTTTTGCATATAGATACCATTTAGATCTATCATTTTGTCCTCTGAACTGTTATATATCTGAAACTTAATAAACATTACTTCATATTTCTGAAAATAATGCTGTCTAGTTCATCCTCTACTTCTTATGTCATAAAGCTTGGGTTTTAGGCCTTTTCTTCAAGTGTATATCTGTCTTTCCTAATGTAAGATCTCTGAATCATATTCTCAGCCTATCATACTATTATCTCTGCATAAAATATCTGAACCCTTTAGAAAATATGCTCTTTAAGCTTCAACAAATTTCTGCATACTCCAAGTCATGGGAAATCAGGGTTTTTAAGCCTAGTTCGGGGAGGAACTGTTTAACTTAGCTAGACTTATTTGTTTGAGCTGAAATTTGGAGCATAGGTCCGTCGTGACCTAATATAAAATAACCTCCCGCCATTTCTCTTATTTTTATGCAGATCTCTGAATATACTCATTTTAGGGCCAATATCATCACTTTTCCCCACCTTTTGGTCTATAAAACGTTGTATAAGGTATCTGCTGCATATTTAACTAAAGGTAAAGTGTTTTTACATCTGTATCATACATATTTTTGTAGCTCCACATTGGTAATAACTCATATTATTCCCAATCTGTAGTTGTTCCTGAAAAAGGGATATTGTAGTGGTATCAGAGCAAGATCTTTGGCTCAGCCTGTGGCTTCAAGCCAAAGTGCTGAATTATTGAAGGAGGAATATTTCAAGCTCTATATATAGAGTCTACATATGGCCAGATAGCCTTTGGATCTCATCTTTTTTTCAAAGGTGACATAACCAGTAAATGACCCTGCAGTCAATCTCTGGAATAGAATTTTGATATTCCTGAAAAGGGGACATTACAGCAAGTGAGAAGATAAGAACATATATTAGAATGATGGAGAGGATGAGATTACTCTCATCATTGTTTATATCCATAAAGAACCTCCCCAAAGAGGATGAGCAAATAGAAGAGGAAGTACCCTGCACTTCCTATTCTAATCAGGAACATAGAGAAAGAAGCAGGAGGAAGACTCCAAATTTTGGAGGAAATAAGGAAGATAGGCTCACAAAGCTTCTTCCTAAATCTATTCAGAGCATTCTTGAAGATCTCAAGAAAATCAGAAGGGAAATGTCTGAATAATATCCAAAAGGGTTTGAACCTCAGTCAAACTCTAGATCTTCACACAGTGAGTGTGAGCATGCAGCCACACACTGTGATATACAGCGCAGTCTTGAGCCCAGATCTGCCCTGAGATAGATTGAAGAAGAAGAAGAAGTGACTAAGAGGGGAACTCTTACTGATTTCTTGAAGAAAGATGAGTCTCAAGCCCTGGAACTCAGAAATCAGTTCTGTTTTCCAGAGCATTGCAAGGGCAAGGTGAAGAGTAGAAAGTAGGGTGATAGATTCACTCTATCGACCTTTGAAGGGTCACCTACATGTTCAGCCAAATAATGGGTGAAAGAGTTGGACACTTTCCTACAGCTGCACCAAATTCCTAAAGAAGAATTCATCAGTATTGCAGCCTTACATTTGGGAGGTAAGGCCTATGCTTGGTTGAAATTTGAGTTTCTCTTTTGCAGAAATGTAAAAACTTCAACGTACATAAGTTTCACTAAAGCATTAGTGAAGAGGTTTGAACAGTTCATGTAAAACATATGGTGAAGTCAAACTAGAGAAGTCAAATGGAAGCCCTACATAAAAACGCAGATCCATTTTAGAAACACATGGAAAGGGCTGAAAACTTGCATCATGCCTTGCTAGAGACAAGTCTACCTTCCCACACCTTTAAGCAAAAGAACAAAGATGTCTCTTCTTCAAAGGTGGATCATTCCATTGGGAGGATGCCCCATTTGGTTGCAGAGATAAAGGACAACAACGCTGTTATATCTAGATCTGATCTAGTGCCTCATGCAGAGGTAGAAGGAGCTTTTTCTCCAACAAGAGGGATTCTTGTGGCATGGCAAGAAAATCCCCAAGGTCTTATGCATGGAGATTGAGGCACAATTCATGATCTACATGTGCCATTGATAAGAAGGTGTAGAGCTAGGGAGACACAAGGTGAAGGCAGGGAAGAGAGCCAATCTCATTCCTATCCATTACAAAAGGCTGATGCACCTAAGAAGGTGATTGGTTTGCACAATGGAAGCATGGAGGGTTTTCTCCATTCATATGTTCAGTCACCTCTTGTTGATGATGTCTCATTGCATGGAGGCATTGAAACAAGGAGACCACTGGATCAGCAAAGGAGGATGAGTGCTTCAACTGTTGAGGCACAAATCATTGATTTTAGAAGAGTGGAGACCTTGGAAGGTCTTGATATAGTGCTGAGAGTTTGGGTTAGACTCAAGGAGGAGCGAAGAATTCTCTCAACATCATCCACACCTACTCTCATTTCAGTTTCTGTGATGTGCCAGGAGAAGCAGGGGAATGGTAGCAACCTTCCCACTTATACATTTGGCATGGGAGCTGTCTATGCACCTAACTCTTTGGAAGAGTTAACTTAGTCACCTTCTTTCTCCTTGAGAATGGAAGGAGACTCATCTATGAGTTGCTCCTTTTGCATGAGAAAAAGCTATGGTAAGAACATTGTTTGTTTACTTGCTGATTTACATATTGATTCCTTAACCATATATGTGCATGATGTTGCTCCAAGGAGGAGCATTCTTACATTGAGGCTACATGGTCTACTTGAGGCCATGAGCAATGCTGATAACCACTCCCTTGGTGGACTTGGGGGAGATTTGTATTTTGGAGGACATGCTCACCATGCATCATACATCACTCATTTTCTCCAAATACATAAGGAGAATGTAGCAGCAAATCGGTGGTTGAAAAAACACATATTTTGTCATTCTCTATTGCAGTTTATGCTGAAACTACGCTGGTTGCATATGAGGGATCATTGCCCTACTCACTTGCTACATATGGCAACCAGAATGACTTTCATTATGGCTCCTTATGCTACTATTGATCACATTAGTGTCAGGAGCATGATTGGGAGAGAGGCACATGGGTTGAATGTGTCCTTTGGGGGAGGAGATCCCCATATTTTTTGCAAGACATGCTCTAATGGGAGCATGGGAGATGATGTGGCCACCATAGTTCAGCATTTTTTCTTTCTTGAGATGAGCCATGTGATTGATAGGGTGCCATATGATGATGATGATGACCTCCTGTCCATCACATATGAGGAGCATTGGGCCAGCTTGATTCACAATGTAGGAGGGAAGATCCTTGGAGATCTAAACTTCTTCTTGCCACTTGAGGGCCACCTTGTTGCAGCCCAAGATCATATTTCACTCTACACTTGCCATAAGTGGAGAGGTGAACGGCGTGGGGTAGGCTATGATGCTTACCACTTGCATATTTTCAGCCCACCTTCTTTGTTGGAGCTTGAGGTGGAAGGGGATTTTTTGAAGTTGCCTTATCTGGAGGTAACTAGATTCTTATGGATGATCGCATGGGTGTGGGAGACCCTCATTGGGAGAAATTTTCCCCATGCTCTTCATCACTCCTACCTTAATGAGGCCATTGAGCAACAAGGAGATCACCACTTGCACCTTCCATTTTCTCATGATGTACACTTGCTATCTTACACTTGGAGGAAATCATTGGAGGGAAGATTCATTGCTTATCATTTTCAGCCATGGTGGGGTGCATTGATGAGGCCACGAGAAGAGGGAAGGAGAAGTTTTGTTCTACCCTGCAGTTGCTTGAGGACAAGCAACATTTTGAAGGGGGAGGACTGTAATATTCCTAACTAGCCCAAGCTAGTAGGAATATTCAATGTCATTTTATTTTTATGTTTTATGAATAAAATGTTAAGGAGAAAAAATAAAAACTCCTAAACATGAGAATAAATCAATGCCCAATGTGAACAGAGTCAAATTAGGGCTTGCTTAATAAAATCCACTTGTATGTGAAACATGTTCAAGCTATTTGACTGGGTCAATAGGACCAAATCATAAAGCAGTCCAGATACAATGAACCTCCTAGATGATCAACGCAGTCCTATGAGGAGGTCCTCCATGTGAAAAGGGACAAATGGATGAAGATGGTTTAGGGTTTTGCAAGCCCTAATCTTATATAAGGAAGGAAAAGACTCAAGGAGATGTTGTTGATGATATTTCGATTTTGAGATTTCTTGAGCAACTCAAACTATCTTGGTTGTTTAGCGATAGAGAGAGGGATTTCCTGTTTAGGAATTCCTCTCCCTTCCTCGAGGGTCTCTTGGAGGAGATTATGCTGCATTGGTCCACTATATGGCATTTTGGCCAAGCTTCACCTCCTTGATAGCGTAAATCCTGATTAGGGCTTCACTGTTTAGAGAGCTGCAGCAAGTGGAATCAAATTTATTCATATTTGAAGAGTTCTATTGCATCTTTTCAGTGGGGAGGTCATGTAAACCATTGGCAGGAGTGCAATAGCTATTTTGAGCTTCAGATTCTCATCTTGGCATGAGGCCAAAGTGTGCATCACTTCATCAGCACAGTTGGCTTCAGAAACTACGTCCTTTTGCAGGCAGAGTTGCAGTGTACATTTGCTAGTAGTTTGGAGGATAGATCTCCGGTGAAAGGGCTCCTTTCCTTCACTGAGGTGATCCGTGGATTGGCCATCCAATCCATGTAATATTTTAGATCTGATCTATTGTGTGTTATATTCTTCAGAAATTTCTGAAGTTTACCACAGAGCCATGGTGTAGATCTTATATCTATTCAGTGTTCTTCATGTTCAACTGAGATCCCCAAGGGGAATCTACTAAAAAGGAATTTTTGCATATAGATCCCATTTAGATCTATCATTTTGTCCTTTAACCTATTATAGATATGAAACTTAATAAAACACTTCTTCAAATTTCTGAAAATAACGTTGTCTGGTTCATCCTCTACTTCTTGTGTCACAAAGCTTGGGTTTTAGGCATGTTCTTCAAGTATAGATCTGTCTTTCCTAATGTAAGATCTCTGAATCATATTCTCAGCCTATCATACTATTATCTCTGCATAAACTCACTAAACCCTTCAGAACATACAGTATCTAAGCTTTAAAAAATTTCTGCATACTCCAAGTCATGGGAAATCAAGGTTTTTAAGCCTAGTTCGGGAAGGAGGAACTGTTTAACTTAGCTAGAATTATTTGTTTGATCTTAAATTCAGAGCATAGGTCCCTCCTGACCTAGTATAAAATAAACTCAGGCCATTTCTGTTATTTTTTCGCAGATCTCTGAATTATACTCATTTTAGGGCCAAAATCATCACTTTTCCCCACCTTTTGGTCTATAAAACGCTGTATAAGGTAGCTACTGCATATTTAACTGAAGGTTAAGTGTTTTCACATCTGTATCAGACATATTTCTATAGCTCCACATTGGTAATAACTCATATTATTCCCAATTTGTAGCTGTTCCTGAAAAAGGGATATTACAGTGGTATCAGAGCAAGATCTTTGGCTCAACCTGTGGCTTCAAGCCAAAGTGCTGAATCCCTGAAGGAGGAATATTTCAAGCTCTATAGCTAGAGTCTGTAGATGGCCAGGTAGCCTCTGGATCTCATCTTTTTTTCAAAGGTGACATATCCAATAAATGCCCCTCCAATCAATCTCTGGAATAGAATTTTGATATTCCTGAAAAGAGGACATTACAGCAAGTGAGAAGATAATAACAGAGATCAAAATGATGAAGAGGATGAGATTACTCTCATCATTGTTCAGAACCATGAAGAACCTCCCTAAAGAGGATGAGCAAACAGAAGAGGAAGTACCCTACAATTCCTATTCTAATCAAGAAGATAGAGAAAGAAGCAGGAGGAAGACTCCAAATTTTGGAGGAAAGAAGGAAGATAGGCTCACAAAGCTTCTTCCTAAATCTATTCAGAGCATTCCTGAAGATCTCAAGAAAATCATAAGGGAGATGTTTGAAGAATCTCCAAAAGGGTTTGAACCTCAGTCAAACTCTAGATCTTCACATAGTGAGTGTGAGCATGCAGCCACACACTGTGATATACAACACAGTCTTAAGCCAAGATCTTCCCTGAGACAGATTGAAGAAGAAGAATAAGTGACTAAGAGGGGAACTCTTAGTGATTTCTTGAAGAACGATGAGTCTCAAGCCCTGGAACTCAGAAACCAGTTCTGTTTTTAGAGCATTGCAAGGCCAAGGTGAAGAGCAGAAAGCAGGGTGATAGATTCACTCTATCGACCTTTGAAGCGTCACCTACATGTTCAACCAACGAATGGGTGAAAGAGCTGGACACCTTCCTACAGCTGCACCAAATTCCTGAAGAAGAAGCCATCAGAATTGCAGCCTTACATTTGGGAGGTAAGGCCTATGCTTGGTTGAAATTTGAGTTCTCTTTTGCAGAAATGTAAAAAATTCATCATACATAAGTTTCACTAAAGCATTAGTGAAGAGGTTTGGTAAGACAGTTCATGTAAAACATATGGTGAAGTCAAACCAGAGAAGTCAAATGGAAGCCCTACATAAAAACGCATATCCATTTCAGAAACACATGGAAAGGGCTGAAAACTTGCATCATGCCTTGCTAGAGGCAAGACTACCTTCCCACACCTTTGAACAAAAGAACAAATATGTATCTTCTTCAAAGGTGGATCATTCCATTGGGAGGATGCCCCATTTGGTTGCAGAGATAAAGGGTAACAACGTCGTTAGATCTAGATCTGATCTAGTGCCTCCTGTAGAGGTAGAAGGAGCTTTTGCTCCAACAAGAGGGATTATTGTGGCATGGAAAGAAAATACCCAAGGTCTTATGCATGGAGATCGAGGCACAATTCATGATCTACATGTGCCATCGATGAGAAGGTGTAGAGCCAGGGAGACACAAGGTGAAGGTAGGGAAGAGAGCCAATCTCATTCCTATCCATTACAGAAGGCTGATGCACCTAAGAAAGTGATTGGTTTTCATAGTGGAAGCATGCAGGGTTTTCTCCATTCATATGTTCAATCACCTCTTGTTGATGATGTCTGATTGCATGTGTTGATGATGTCTCATTGCATGTAGACATTGCAGCAAGGAGACCACTGGATCAGTAAAGGAGGACGAGTGCTTCACCCGCTGAGGTACAAATCATTGATTTTAGAAGAGTGGAGACCTTGGAAGGTCTTGATACAACGCTAAGAGTTTGGGGTAGACTCAAGGAGGAGAGAAGAAGTCTCTCAACATCATCCACACCCACTCTCATTTTAGTTTCTGCGTTGTGGCAGGAGAAGCAGGGGAATGGTAGCAACCTTCCCACTTATACATTTGGCATGGGAGATGTCTATGCACCTAACTCTTTGGAAGAGTTAACTTAGTCACCTCCTTTCTCCTTGAGGATGGAAGGAGACTCATCTATGAACTGCTCCTTTTGCATGAGCAAAAGCTATGGTAAGGACATTGTTTGTTTACTTACTGATTTACATATTGATTCCTTAACCATATATGTGCATGATGTTGCTCCAAGGAGGAGCATTCTTACTTTGAGGCTGCATGGTCTACTTGAGGCCATGAGCAATTTTGATGACCACTCACTTGGTGGACTTGGGGAAGATTTGTATTTTGGAGGACATGCTCACCATGCATCATACATCACTCATTTTCTCCAAATACATGAGGAGAATGTGGCGGCAAACCGGTGGTTGAAAAACCACATCTTTTGTCATTCTCTATTGAAATTTATGCTCAAACTGCGCTAGTTGCATATGAGGGATCATTTTCCTACCCACTTGCTACATATGGCAGCCAACATGACTTTCATTATGTCTCCTTATGCTGCTATTGATCACATTATTGTCAGGAGCATGATTGAGAGAGAGACACATGGGTTGAATGTGTCCTTTGGGGGAGAATATCCCGATATTTTTTGCAGGACATGCTCTAATGGGAGCATGGGAGATGATGTGGCCACCATAGTTCAACATTTGTTATTTCTTGAGGTGAGCCATGTGTTTGATAGGGTGCCATATGATGATGATGACCTCCTGTCCATCACATATGAGAAGCATTGGGCCAACTTGATTCACAATGTAGGAGGAAAGATCCTCGAGATCTAAACTTCTTCTGCCACTGAGAGCCACCTCATTGGCATTATGACTGGGCTTTTCACTCTACACTTTCCATAAGTGGAGAGAGGTGAACAAAGGTGGGTAGGCTATGATGCTTACCGCTTGCAGATTTTCAAAATTTCACCTTCTTTGTTGGAGCTTGAGGGAAGGGGATTTTCTGAAGTTGCCTTATCTTGAGGTCACTAGATTCTTATGGATGATAGCATGAGTGTGGGAGACACTCATTGGGAGAAATTTTCCCCATGATCTTCATCACTCCTACCTTAATGAGGCCATTGAGAAACAAGAAGATCACCACTTGCACCTTCCATTTTCTCATGATGTACACTTGCTATCTTACACTTGGAGGAAATCATTGGAGGACAGATTCATTGCTTATAATTTTCAGCCATGGTGGGGTCCATTGATGAGGCCACAAGAAGAGGGAAGGAGAGGTTTTTTTCTACCCTGCAGTTTCTTGAGGACAAGCAACATTTTGAAGGGAGAGGACTGTAATATTCCTAACTAGCCCAAGCTAGTAGGAATATTCAATGTCAATTTATTTTTATGTTTTATGAATAAAATGTTAAGGAGAACAAATAAAAACTCCTAAAGATGAGAATAAATCAATGCCCATTGTGAACAGAGTCAAATCAAGGCTTGCTCAATAAAATCCACTTATATGTGAAACAGGTTCAAGCTATTTGACCGGGTCAACAGGACCAAATCATAAAGCAGTCCAAATACAATGAACCTCCTAGATGATCAGCGCAGTCCTATGAGGAGGTCCTCCATGTGAAAAGGGACAAATTGATGAAGGTGGTTTAGGGTTTTGCAAACCCTAATATTATATAAGGAAGGAAAAGACTCAAGGAGAGGTTGTTGATGATATTTCAATTTTGAGATTGCTTGAGCAACTCAAAATCTCTTGGCTGTTTAGCTAAAGAGAGAGGGATTTCCTATTTAGGAATTCCTCTTCCTTCCTTGAGGGTCTCTTGGAGGATATTATGTTGCATTGATCCACTATCTGGAATTTGGCCAAGCTTCACCTCCCTTGACAGCGTGAATCCTGATTAGGGCTTCACTGTTTAGAGAGCTGCAACAAGTGGATTCAGATCTATTCATATCTGAAGAGTTCTATAAAGTTTTTTGTACGAAGTTTCAGAGTCTGAAATTCATATGGTGCGAAGCTGAAATCCTGAGGAAATTCGTCAAAAAATTTCAGAGCTTGGTTCGCAATATTTTGGGAGATATGATCTGTGGAAGGTAGTGCTTTTTCAGGCTCCTGAATTTCATCTCAAAGAGGTGATCGTGGGAAAACTTCAATAACTCTCTCTCTGGGCATTGGATTGAAGTGCCGTAAAAAGTGGTCGCAAGTACACAGACTGAAGTTTCTTCGCTATCAATTTCAGAGACAAAGGACAAAACGGTGACACGTGGCAATTCGTACAAGTTCGCTCTACTGAACCAGTCCAGAATTAGGTCATTGTGGGAGATTGGACACAAATTTGTCTTGGAGAATCCAAATCAGGTCATACCTGTGGCATTCAAAAGATAATTCAGAGGGCTACTTCAGTGCTGAATTTCAGATATTGAAAATCTGAAATAACAGAGATAATACAATTTCAATATCGAGCTCCTCAAATCTAGTGAAAGGTGTGTATTTTTTTTTCCGAATTGCATAAGTCTTGTTTGAAGAATCAAGTTGAATTGATTCCAAGGGCATCTTGTAGAATAGATATCAATATTGGATTCTAAAATGGCCCTTAAAAAGAATTCAACACCCATCAAGCCTTCAGAAGGCTCTACCATGACTCATGAAGATGAAGAATTGCAACATGATCTATCAAAATTACAAGAACAAGTGCAACAAATTTCACTCTTGCAAAGAGCAGCAAAAAATGAAATGGAAGTTTTGAAGAAAGGTGTGGAAGTGAAGATGGATGGTTTGAAGAAAGGCATGGAAGCTAAGATGGATGGCGTGGAAGTGAAGATGGAAGGTTTGAAGAAAGGTGTGGAAGATAAGATGGATGGCATGGAAGTGGGCATGGAAGCTAAGATGGATGACATGAAAGACAACATAGAAAACATGAAGAATGATCTAAAAGCATACATGGAAGGCTTGATGACAAGCTTAAAACCAGAAATGATTCTTAATGGCGGAAATATAGGAGAAGAACCTCATGATGAGAACAAAATAAATGTTAATCGTGATTTCATAAACTCGAATGTTGGTGGGAAGAACCACCATATTCCAAAAATGGATATGAGGA
Organism: Pinus albicaulis; assembly: GCA_034641835.2. Classification (NCBI taxonomy): domain Eukaryota; kingdom Viridiplantae; phylum Streptophyta; class Pinopsida; order Pinales; family Pinaceae; genus Pinus; species Pinus albicaulis. The sequence goes on along the minus strand of JAXQQM020061514.1, from coordinate 2,074 downwards.
AGTTTGATGGAAAGGATCCTGTAACATGGATACTACGGATGGAGCAATATTTTGATCTCCATAATGTGCAAAACACACAAAAGGTACGCATTGCAACTTTACATTTAGAACAAAATACATTTGTATGGTATCGATGGCTTTGCTCCCGTAAAAAAATGTCACTTGGTCAATTTTTACGGAGGAAATGATAGCACATTATGAGGATACAAAGAGCAACACCTTCTTTAGCCAATTGATAAATCTCAAACAAAAGGGTTTAGTGGGGCAGCACATTGAGGACTTCCAAAAATTGAGTATAAGGGTAACTGATATTTCAGAGGACCACAGGATTGATCTCTTCTTAGGCAATTTAAAGGATAACATTCAACATGAAGTTCGTGTTCTGGAACCTGATTCATTAGAGAAGGCATTCAGGTTGGCAAGAAAAGTTGAATGTAAAATTATGGCAACAAGGAAGTCGACTACTCAATTCTATAAAGAAGGAAGTGTGGCTACATCTAGATTTCCACAACCTACAAGGTTGACACCACAACAATTGGAAGAAAAAAGAGCAAAAGGGCTTTGCTACGGTTGTGATAGCAAATACACTAAAGGTCATAAGTGTGCTGAGAAGAAATTATTTTACATAGATTGTGAAGAGGAAGAAAAAAATGAACAAGAAGAGGATATACACGAGGAACCAGCCCTAGAAGAGGAAGAAATGAATCCGACCATATCGTGTAATGCACTGGCAGGAATTACCACTCCTCAAACTCTCAAGATAGAAGGACAAATCAAGAAGAAAAAGGTAATAGTGTTGATTGATTCAGGTGGCACCCATAATTTTATTCATTGTAAGGTAGCCAAGGAATTAAATTGTTTCCTATACCCAGCACCAGAATGTCAAGTGATGGTTGCAAATGGAGGAACTATAAATTGTTCTGGAAAATGCAATAACATCAAGCTAACCATGGGGGAATATGTGTTGACTAGTCCAATGCTTTCCATTCCTATGGGAGGTGCTGATGTTGTACTAGGAGTGCAATGGTTACAATCTTTGGGGACGGTAGCTTTTAATTTTCAAGAACTTTTCTTGAAATTCTTTTCAGAAGGAAAGGAAGTCGAATTACGGGGTATTGAAGGGAAGCCAGGAAGGATAATAAGCTCTAATGGCATGACAAAGCTTCTAAAGAAGGAACAACGAGGCGTAATTGCACAATTATGCTCACTAGAAGTTCCAACATCAAAATCATCTATTTCTGCAGATCTCCAACAAGTCTTGGACAATCATTCCAAGGTGTTTGAAACTCCCAAAGGACTCCCACCTATTCGTGATCATGATCATGCTATTCATTTGATTCCAGGAAGTGTTCCTCCAAACATCGGCCTTATAGATATCCTTACTTCCAAAAGAGCGAAATTGAACGTATGATTGCAGAAATGTTAGAGGCGGGTATAATTCAACCCAGTCAAAGTTCTTTCTCTGCTCCTGTAGTATTGGTACACAAGAAGGATGGATCATGGCGAATGTGTCCGGATTATAGGGAGCTCAATAAAATCACCATTAAAGATAAATTTCCCATTCGTGTGATTGATGAATTATTAGATGCATTACATGGAGAAACTTATTTTACCAAGTTGGTTCTTCATTCGGGATATCATCAAATTAGAATGAAGACTGAAGATATTCCAAAAATAGCATTTCGAACTCATGAGGGTCATTATGAATTTTTGGTCATGCCTTTTGGCCTTACCAATGCACCTTCTACATTTCAAGGGTTGGTGAATTCCATTTTCAAACCCTTCCTTAGAAAATTTGTGCTAGTATTTTTTGATGATATACTAATCTATAGCAGGTCTTGGAAGGATCATGTTGAACATGTTGACAGGGTGCTCAAACTATTGCATGAGAAACAATTATATGCAAAAACATCCAAGTGTTTCTTTGGAGTACAAGAGGTGGAATATCTGGGTCATATTATATCTCACGAGGGTGTTAAAGTAGACCCTAACAAAATTAAAGCCATTAAGGAATGGAAAGTCCCCAAGACAATAAAGCAGTTGCGAGGATTTCTCGGGTTAACGGGCTATTATC